>JASDQU010818637.1:10095-23066 GCA_032191745.1 Picea mariana | reverse complement strand
CTCATTTCCAATTCAACAAGCCATTGAATTTTCCTTTTTACGTATTGAAATGTCTTGAGAAGATGTCTTCCCAAGTGCAAAAGAATGTGGCCAATCCTCATAACAACCTATTACAACACGGCCTCATCAAATTTCTTGTCATAACCGAGTTGGAAAAATAGGGGGAGACATGGGATGAATTCAATTATTAATTTTCAAACACCCATCTCACAATCAAGACCAGCCATAAAACACTTGATCTAGTGACTGTTACTCCATCCAAACCCCATTCTCCAAAGACTCCAAACCCTCCTACTCAAGATACACCTCTACCAGAACAAAAGACCAAGAAACTTGTTGATACCCCTACAGCCTCATCGAGAAAGAAACTAAAAATCTTATTGATAACTCTCCAATTCCCTCAACATCTATTGATCCTGCACCCAAAAAGTTACAAGAGGCAATTCAACAAGATTTTCATGTAGTCTGTACAAATAGAAGAGGATCCAATCGGTTCAAAGGAGGATCTTTTTTAAAAAGTGCTTTAAATGCAAGAGGAAAGCCTTATGTAAAACACCCAGGAATTTCAGATCCTATCCAAGTATCTTTCAATCTCGAAATCCCCCATAAAAGACTTAGGGAAGTTTCTACAGAAGAATTGGAGCCTGATAGAGAAGTAAAATCTGAACCCATTCCCCTGCATAAACCCTCTTTTACTCCTACCTCACAGATACCTACACCAGATTCCAAAGCCGATATACTCTATACATCCTTCAAGGGATCTAAATCCCCCTCTAAGATATATGATCATACTCTATTCATTGAAAAATTACAACAAGAAAATGTTCAACTGCTACAACAGTTGGAAGAGAGGAAGACCATGGATAGGCATCTCCACCATGACAATGCAGCATTACAAGCAAAGGTGAATTCCCTCCAAAGATTGGTTGATCAAATGACCAATGACAATCGTAGCCTATGTGCACAATTAAAACACCGCAAGAGGGCCAAGACAAAGTCTTCAGGGAAAGAAGCTTCTAAAGCTAATCCATCCCCTCCTCAACAAGTCTAGTCATATTGGATAATTAATTTTTGTTTGCAGTGGGACCTGCAAATCCTTAGGCATCGTTTTAATGTTGAGCTCGTGTTTTGGTTGTTTTGTGATGATGATTGAATTCTTTTTGTATTGATATTATATGTGTTGTTAACCATTTTGAAGGATTTTGTATCGAATCATCATGGCTTTATAACAGGCATGAGCAATTGATGTTTTGCAATGGTTTTGAGTTAGATTCAGTTCGATTTGATGATTATGAGGATCTAATGCATGATCTATGTATCCCAAGTAGAATTCACAATGCAATTTTCCATCTAGTAGCCCATTCAGCACTTTATCCAACACCTGATCTGGTACTTCATCTGGCACTACATCCGGCATGCGATCCAACACTTTGACATAGGCAAGTTGGATATTGGTGTATTGGTGGCATGTGTTGGGTGAATAGGTGACTTGGGTTGTGTGGCCCCTCATGGCCTCCAGCTACTGAGCTCTTGACATCTCATATCAAGCGGGTATGCTAATCGTTGAGTGGCTCATTCAGTTTCTAGAAGCTGAAGGCTGTTAGAGCGCATTGAATGGGATTTACCATTTTTAAAGGAGGTCAACCCTTCCAGTGATCGACCTCTCGAATTGTAATCATTATAAATACCACTAGCAGTGGCTAGACCAAAGACAAAAATTGTTAGAATACATTTCATTGTGTAATTGAGACATCTCTGCAAACTTGTGTTAAGACTGCGTTTTTTAATTTAATGACAGAACCGTGTTGATTGAGCTTGTGATTTGCTATTGAGGAGTAGCCATGACCTATTGGGGGGGGGCACCAGAGGTCTGGGTGAATACTTAAATAGATAGATTGTGTATTTCATTTGTGTAGTTATAATTTACTTCATTTCCTTGTTATATATATTTTCTCATTTTAAATGTTGTATTTGTTGTTCATCATTTAATTGTTTAATTTCCATTTTGCAGGTTGCTTGTAGGAGATAGTTGTTTATTATGTTGTGTGTTTTATTTCTTAGTGACTGGCTTGCAATCTACTAACCTGGTTGGCATGTTAGAAGTTAAATTGATTTCTGCAGGTTGAAACATAGTAGTCTTTAGAATAGAGTATTAGTTTAACCCAGAGTACAGAGTTTCTTTTGCAACTTTCGATGGATTAATAATTGCAAGTTTTATTAGTTGATTTAATTCTCAGTTTTAGTTATGCTTTCCTGAATCTATTTTTCTTATCAATCTTGTTGTAGTATGCTAAGATATAAGTAGAATTTGGATTATGTTTTTACAAGCATGTTAGTTTGAAATTTGAGTTTTTAAAGATAGGATTAAGTCCAGTTTAATTATGAAATTCTAGTTTTAGATATTGTTTTGGGATTATGCTTTCACAAGCATTCTAGTTTGCAATCTGATTTTTAAAAATAGGATTAGCTTAGTTTAACTTACGAAATCTCAATTTTAGATTTGAGTTTTGATTTTAATTAGAAGTTTGAATTTGAATCAAGTGTTTAGTCATAAGTTTATAGTTTTGTGAATTTACTTGAGTTAGCATAAGAGTACATTTGAATTAAGTAAAATAGTGTTTTCTTATCATCAATGATTGATGTATGAAATTGAGAGATCACATGGATTTTCAGGATAGTTAATGTTTCTTATATGATGGCTAAGCTTTCATTAGATTGATTGATTCATACTTTTCATTTCTCCATACAAGTCAATATTGAATTCATTCATCCTGAGCTATCACTAATCATTATATGCCATTGTGATGTTATTAGGCACCGAAGACATAATCATCATCTTTGAAGTTTATTCTTATTGCAGATTAAGAATAGTTTTTTATTAATTTTTTAATATTGTCATGATGCTTTTGATTAAGTAGGTTAAGATTTCCCTTTTTAGATTAGAAATGATTATCAATTTTATCTTAAGAATAGAGTTTAAATGTTGAATAGTTTTGATAACTTTACTTGCTGAATAGTTTTGATGAGTTTACTTGTTGCATAAGTTTTAATAGGTTAGTTGTTTGAATGCTTATTTGCTTAAAGATAAAAGATCAAAGTAATTTACTCGTTGTTGCTCATTAGATTGAATGGGTTAACTTGTTCAAAGTAGGGTTTTCTTTGCTTCTTTAGGAATAATCCATCGATCTGTTGTTTAAAGCTTCTTAGGGTAAATAGTTCAAGTTCTTTAATAGGATTTGCTAATTGATAGTCTTTGCTTAAGTAGACTAATCCTTAGATAGACCATCCCCATAGATAGATAATACTTCCTCTATCTTTTCTGCCTTGGCGCATACACTGCTACAACTCGAAGTTTACTTACGTCGGGTTGACAATTTAATTGAGGGATTTAGTGCATATAGAACACCCATCATTTTTGGTGTTGTTGTTGGGGAGTTGTCTTAAGGTAGGAAGTAGTTAGGATATAGATCATTTCTGAACCTGTTAGCATCAGAAGTCACTCCTAGATTGCTTGCAGGAGCAGATCTCGACACCCATCAGTTTATGTCACGATAGTTTTAATGGATGATCAGATGGGTAGAGACTTGGGGAGATATCACTCTAACTCGGGGACTAGGTCTGGTACGTAAGAAATGAAGGAGGTCTTGATCTAAATTCAGCCAGTGGGTTGATTAAAAGATGAACAGGTGGAAGACTTAGTAAGAAAGGTGAACAAACAACTTTGGGTAACAAGCTTTCGGCAGTCTGCAGAAGAAAGACTCTGAATGCAAGATCCTCTTAGTTCAAGGTCTCAAGAAACTGAAAGGGGACTTGAATAGATCCTCCGATTCCAAGTCACTCAGCACTGGGAAAATCACAAGAATCGATTAGAGACAATGCAACTATTACAGTGATCCATTACAACATCATCCTATAATAGCTTGGATCCTCCAATTCCGAGCTGCTCTAACACAGTGTAAACAAAGGCGTGAAAGAAACTGGCATTCATAAGGCAAGAAGTCTCAAAAGTGCATACATAACCAGACTAACAGTGCTTCGTTAAAACTTTACAACCGAGAGCTCTGCTCAACCATCGATCGATACAAAAATGGCGAAAACACCTACATATACTCAAAACAACAACAGCAACACAATCAAGACGTTGCATTAAAAACTTTGCGTCTGCATGGCTTCTGACAATCTGCACCTGTAGTCTCTAGGTGATTGTGCACCTATGGCAGACACAATCGGACTTCTGACAACTCCGCGGGTGAATCGACGTGCTCTTAATTCGTCTCCGAACTTTCCCATTATGGCGGAGATAATGTCTAACCACCACCAACTACCTTAATAACTGCTTCATTGGGATTGAGGCTGACCCGACCGACTTGGCACCTTTGGGACGTGGAAGACCCCTCATGCTGCCACCTGGATTAACTGAACAGCCTGATGAATATGTGTGGAGGCCAGCGTGAAGGGTGGGGCGCAAAATGGGAGTGGTTGCACTAAAACCGTGGGGGTGAATTAAGAAGAAATGAGGTGTGAGAGAGAGGCGGCAAGGGAAGACACATGGCAGAAGGTAATAAGAGGAGGGGGAAGGAAACATGGTAGGTGGTGAGTGGATGGTGAGATGGGGGAGGGACCATATGGACCGCAAGAGAAGAGATGCACAGAAGTCGGGGGGGAATGAGGAAGAGCTAAAGGGATCGATTCTCATCTTACGGTCAGGAGGAGAACAGATGGCAAGGGGGAGGATGGTCCACAAGCTGATACGACAGGAAAAGGCCCACATTGGTTAAACGCAGAGAGGGGGGAGAGGTCTGGATCGCCTGCGCGCCATTGATCCGAATGCTCCGATCGCGGTCGTTGAAGAGGTGCACCCTCGATTCTGGACCCCCCCTCCACTTAAAGGTAGAAGGGCGAGGGGGGTCCGGAATGGCCTTATACGCCGTTGATCCGGGCGCTCTGATCACGGCCGTTGAAGAGGTGTGCCCTCGATTCCGGACCCCCCGCTCTGCTTAAAGGTAGAAGGGCGAGGGGGGTCCGGAATCGCCTTATACGTCGTTGATCCGGGCACTCTGATTGCGGTCGTTGAAGAGGTGCGCCCTCGATTCCGACCCCCCCCCTCCGCTTAACGGTA
Organism: Picea mariana; assembly: GCA_032191745.1. Classification (NCBI taxonomy): domain Eukaryota; kingdom Viridiplantae; phylum Streptophyta; class Pinopsida; order Pinales; family Pinaceae; genus Picea; species Picea mariana. The sequence continues at coordinate 17,947 of JASDQU010818637.1, read as the reverse complement.
GAAAGGTGGGGGGGATTCGGAATCCTATGTGCATTGTTCATCCGGGCGCATAAATCTCTGTCGTCCAAAATTTCTTGCCACTTAATCACAAGCGCACTTTGCATCCGAACTTAGGACAAGTGGGTTTTTAGCCTATTCTTTTGCATTCTAACCCCCTTACAAGAAATGTCACTAACATTAGGCTCCATGGGGGATAGAGTCGTCCCTGTGATGCTCTAAGGACTCTTTTGCAGATTCAGTGCCTTGCTTTTGGGCTTAGGGAGTCATTTATTAATATGAAAACAAAAAAAAATATTTACAAAACAAAACGGAGCCGACTACGGCTCATAAAGAACACTTTTTTAAGAAATGCCCATTTACTGGGCCACTAAAAACTTATTTGCCTTCCAGATCCTGCAACTTGTAAGTGTTGTTTGAAAGTACTTTAGAGATCTTGAAAGGCCCAAACCAAAGGGCATCAAACTTACTGTGTTTTCCCTTATCATGCCTGGGTGCATCCCATTTGAGCATCAGATCACCCTGCTAGAAATCTTTTTTTCTGCTCTTCCTGTCGAAGGTCTACTTGATCTTCTACTGATGATCGTGGGCCCTGTTCATGACCTATTCCCTGATCTGCTGTATTTCCACCACCTGATGAATCCTTCTGACCATATGGTCGAGCTCTCCTTCAATGTCCTGGAGGAATTTCGCCACAAATAAAGCGAGCTAAGTGGGGAAAACAGCCTCTGTTCCATAAACGAGTTGAAAGGGTGAGATGCCCAGGGACTTCTTTGTTGTCACTCGATCAGCCCACAACGCAAATTTGAGTTTTGAATCCCAGACCCTTTTATTGTCTTCCAATAATTTCTTAATGATCTTGATCAAACTTTTATTGGAAGATTCTGCCAGTCCATTTCCTTGAGGATAATAGGGAGTAGAGTGAATCAGTGAAATCTCAAACTGTTCACAGAACTTGACCAGAGGCTCAGATCATAAGGGGGAGCCATTATCAGTGACAATTTTGCTAGGGCAGCCAAATCTGGCTATGATATCCTCCAGGAAGCTGATAACTACTTCGTGAGATGTGCTCCTGGTGGGGACAGCTTCTATCCATTTGGTAAAATAGTTTGTTGCAGTTAAGATCCATATGTGTTGGCCACTTGAGGGAGGATGAATTTCTCCAACGAAGTCCAATCCCCACTGCTGAAAGGGTGCTGAAATCACTATAGGCTTTAATGGAAGAGATCTGATTTGATGCTTTCCTGAGAATCTTTGTCATTTGATGCAAGCTATAATTTCCCTGCAGACATCAGGGAATAAAGTGGGCCAGTAATACCCAGCCCAAAGGATCTTATGGGCTGTAGTCTTCCAGAAATGATGACCTCCGCAAAGTCCACTGTGGAAATCAAATGTAACCTGTTGGGCTTCTTGTGGGTCCAGGCACCTTAAAAATACCCCTAGAGGGTCTTTCCAGTGCAAGGCTTGGTTAATGAGGCAATATCTGACTGCCTTGAGCTTTAAATCTCTCGCCTTGCTTTTCTCCATTCCATCAGGAGGCCTCAATTCTTGTAGAAAGTACAAGATATCCTTGTACCAGGGGCATGCTATTAGTGATAGGGATCCCTGAGAGTTCTTGTCGGATGACTCATCTTTCTCACTGATGAAGTTAATCCCCAAAGCTTTGCAATTGGATTCAGCCAACAACTTGTCCAAACCTTGCCCCTTTATTAACTTGGTGGGCTTGATCACCAAATCAAACTGTAGGATCTTGGTGATCCATTTACCTCTCCTCCCGTCTATGTCTGGCTGTATAAGAATGTCCTTCACAGAAGCTGAAGGAACGTATGTAGTGATTCTTGAGTGTAATACATACACTCTGAAAGATTTGAGAGATTTTACAAGGCATAGGCCTGCTTCTCCATGATCTCGTACCAGACTTCTGCATCTCTCAATGCCTTGCTAAAGAATGAAATGGGCTTCTCTCGCCCTTCCTCATTTCTCTGCAACAAGACCGCTGCTACTGTATCATAAGAAGCAAAAGAAAAAATCAAGAAATCTCTGGAATAATCTGGATTGATTAGCACAGGTGTTTCAGTCAAGGCTTTCTTTATTAGGTTGAAAGATTCATGTGATTCAGTAGTCCATCTAACTTTATTTTCCTTCCTGAGCATGGTTGTAATGGGTTTCACTAGTTCAGCAAAATTTGAGACAAATCTCCTCAGAAAATTAATCTTCCCCCAAAAGGCCTGAACTTCCTTCTTAGATCTGGGAGGTGATAGGGTCTGAATTTCTTCTACCCTGCTAGGATCATTTCTTACCCCCTCTGCCGATACTATATGGCCTAACAGCTTCCCCTCCTTCATAGCAAACAGAGACTTCTTGGGATTTAGGGAAAGGCCAAACCTGCGACACTTCGAAAAAACTTTTCTCAGGTGGCAGCAGTGTTCTTTGTCAGACTTGGAGAAGACTGTTATGTCATCCAGATAGATCACCAGAAACCTATCTTTCTCCCTAATGAAAGCTATGCCCATGGCTTGCTGAAATGTGGCTCCTGCATTCATCAACCCAAAAGGCATTTTGGCATACATGAATGTGCCCCAAGGGGTGGTGAAGGTCGTTTTTTCTCTGTCTTCAGGCATAACTGAGACTTGATTGTAGCCAGAGAAACCATCAATCATGGACATCTTGGAAGCTCCTGTTACCCTCTGCAATATGTTTTCCATGTTGGGATGGGGATAATTATCTTTCTTTGAGCTCCTGTTCAGGTTCCTGAAGTCGACGCAAAGCCTGATTTCTCCACTTTTCTTCCTTACCGGAACCAAATTGGCCACCCATTCGGAATATCTTAAGGGGATGATGATCTAGGCCTCTAACATCTTCTTCACTTCTTTCTCCGTGATAGGCAGCAACAAGGGATTTATCTGTCTTAGCTTCTGCCTAAATGGCTTGGCCTCTTCTTTCAATGGGATCTTGTGTTTGATGACTGATGTGTCATATGTCTAGAGGTCTTCATAGGTCCACGCAAACACATCAGCAAACTCTCTCAGCAACTCAGTATATTCAATCCTCTGCTCCTTGGTCAAATTCCTTGACAACTTGACAAACTTAGGCTCCTCTGGTGTGCCAATGTTGCACTCAGCTGTGTCAGCATCATCACCTAAAACTCTACCCTTCACTGCCACACCATTCCCATCGAATAATATTTCTAAAGGGACTAGTCCCCTAGGAATGTGATTGCTAGGTAGCTGAATAATGTCATGCTTTGCTATTTTATTCAGCAACTTACCCCCATCAAGACCTTCCTCAGAGACAAAATCTTCGTCGATATGCATCTCTGAAAATTCTTCGACAGTCTCCAAGAACTTCTTGATCTCGAGATCATCCTCGAACACCTTCCAATGTTTGACGTTGTTAGGTATGGAGGGCCTGTATTTTACTTCTACCTCATATCTAAATTTGGGCATCAAGGGTACTTTGAAATTACTCGCTGATGAAGCCAAGGAATCTGCCACTGCATTCTCCTCTCTTTGGATGAAAGAAATGTTAAACGCTGAGAAGAAACTATCAATTAGGTCCCATACCTCATTTCTGTAACTCCTAAGTCGAGGATGCTTAGCCTGATAAGCATTTCTGATTTGCTGGACTACCAACTCTGCATCTCCAAATGTTGCTACTTCCTGGATTCCCATTTCTCTTGCAACTCTTAATCCTAGGATGAGAGCTTCATACTCTGCCACATTGTTGGTAGCTTCGAATTCTAATTTGTATGAAAGAGATGTGATTTCCTGAGCAGGTGACACAAAAACCACCCCAGCTCCGGCGCCTTCTCGGGAACAGGCTCCATCAAAAAACATTTTCCATATTGGGGTGATGGAGGGAGGAAATTCATGGGAAGTAATGGGTTGCTTTCTGAGTTTCATAGGAGGCTCGGGGGCATGGGTGAGCTATAGTAAACTGGAGCCTAGATCAGTGTCCAAGGCAAAGATGGGATGATTGGTAGGGTTGGCTTCTTCGTTGATTATGTAGGCCAGTTAAGCTTCCCTGTATAGCCTTCTATTCTCTCCTCCAAACACTGGGATAGTAGCATATGTGAGGTCCATTTGCAAGGTTCCCCCTAGTCTTTTTATCCAAGATCTTGATAGCAACATACCGAACTTGGGGGGAACATCAGCTACTACGACATCCATGACCACACTTTTCATGGGTAGTTGAAACAAGGTTACAACCAGGTCTTTAATAACTCCGAGACACTGAACTCTCCTGGAGTCAAAGGAATAGAGGTCATGGTAGGCTCGGGTGACTTCTAGTCCTAACTCTTCCATGACAGTTTTGGGCATGAGGTTGTGAGAAGCCCCTGAATCCATGAGGCAATTATGCAGCACTTTATCATGTATGTTCAGGGAGGTGTAGAAGGGAGGGGATGAATCATCTCTATCTTCTACCATGGGACCTAGGATGACAGCTGGCTTCTCATCTTGCAGATTGATGGAGTCTGTGGGAAGGCTTGAGAATTCAGACTGTAACAACTCAGAGAAGCGTTTCTCGAATCCTTCATGTTTGATCAGCTCGGTGAGGGGCACAGGGATTCTGATCTTTTGAATCTCATGCTCGAAATTAAAAGAAGATATAAGCTTTGGAATTTCTCTTATTTCAGGAGCATGATTGTGGACAATGGGGGACAGGGGTTGAGCCTTCTTACCTCTGTGAATGTCTACTACTCCATTAGCATATTTATCTGTTCTAGTGGACTGCTCAGGAATATCAGGTGCTGTCGTCTTTTTGTCGGACCTCAGGTTATACCTGCCTCGGCCGCCGCTAGCCTTGTCTCCCTTGCTCAATTCATTTAGTTGACTGTTCATAAGAGACTCCTCATATGTTGATTGAGTCAGATGAGGAAAAGGGGGAGTCTCTCTGAACCATGGATCTTAGGCTCAAGCTCATCTGTTTCCCCTTCTTCATCTTCGGCCACAAAATTGTTCTGTAAAGGGGGCTGAATTCTCTGGTCTTCTCTGTCTCTTCCCCTCTCTCTGTGCATAGTCGGGGGAGCAATATTATTTGGCCTTCTAAAACCCCCTTTTATTTTGGCACTCTGAGGGCCCTTGTTCATTTTCTTCCTTTCCACCTTCAGTCTCTCCATCTCTTCAGACAAAAACTTCATCATCTGGGTCAGTTCATCCACTTGAGTGTGGGGCAACGATGGGCCAGAAGTTGAGGCTTCGGACTTTCCCTTTCTTCTGTCTGTGTCGGCCTTGTTCCTCAATCTATCAGCTACTAATACATTGGATTCCACTTCGACAGCTGCGTCTTGCATTTGGGCTAAGGAGGTGGCTCTTATTTCTCTCAATAGAAGGCAGAAATAGGGGTCGAATGCACCAACATAGGAAATTTGGGCAGAGGCTCCTAAGGGCTTTATCTCTACAGGAATCTTGTTATACATCTTATTAAATATTTTGGAGAAGTCAAAGACAGACTCTCCTTCCATTTTCTTCAAAGACCTAAACTCTATCATGTAGTACATGAAATCCTTCCTATCTCCCCACTGCCTCAGGAAAGCACCATCCAGAGCTTCAATTCCAGCAATAGATCTGGGGGCCAATCCTCTAAACCACTTCCTCACCTCACCATCTAGGCTCTGGACAAAGACTCTCATCCAGACATCCTCGTTTTCAATGTTCAGGTTGTCTGCATAACTATAGAAAGCAGCCAGGTGCTCTTCAACATTTATGTCCCCTTCCCCAGTGAACTTGGGCATATACTTCAAATAATCTCCAGCAGGGAGAGGATGCATAGAATGGGGTAGGATTAAGGGAGCATATCTGGCAGTGACTATGGAATCCATTCTATTCAGAGGGGGATTAGCACCAGCCATAGGAATATTAGGTAGAGGAGAGCTTGGAGGAGAAGGAGTGTGAAAAGGATATGTCGGAAAAGAGATCCCTGAGGGAGACAACGGGGAAAACAGAGAGAGAGCTAAGGGACCTTAATGTGCAGATGCTTCTCTCTGTGCAGTAGTAGCAATAAAAGGAGGGGTGGTGAAACCTTCTGAGGCACAGCTTCCAGGGAGGGGGGAGTGACAAGGATCTCTCTTTCTGATGCCAGACTAGGAGGAGAAAACTCAGCAGGAACACTCCCAAAATTCAGAAAATGGAAAACCTCAGAGAAAGGATGACTAGGAAGCTGAGGATAAGAAAATGGAGTTTTTACGGAAGGAGGTGGGGAAATACCTGATTCAGTGGCGAAGCTTTCTCCTTGAGGGGGCTTCCCTTTTCTGATAATCACCTACGGATTTTCTTCAGGCGTGGCCGGAGGCAGCTGTGGATGGAACCGCGTGTGTCTACTGCTAGAAGCCATAACTAACCCGACGGGTTCGCCACAGTGGAGTTGTCACAATGGAGTCGTCAGGTGCATAGTAGCAATATTTAAAGGCTCTAATACCTAATGCACCTTCAGAATCAGAGGCTCAATGTCATTCAATCGCGGGGAAAAATTTCAACTTCGTCCCCAGCAACGGCGCCAGAAATGTTAGCATCGGAAGTCACTCCTGGATTACTTGCAGGAGCAGATCCTGACACCCATCAGTTTATGTCATGATAGTTTTAATGGATGATCATATGGGTAGAGACTCAGAGAGATATCACTCTAACTCAGGGACTGGGTCTGGTACGTAAGAAATAAAGGAGGTCTTGATATAACTTCAGCCAGTGGGTTGATTAAAAGATGAATAGGTGGAAGACTTAGTAAGAAAGGTGAACAAACAACTTTGGGCAACAGGCTTTCGGCAGTCTGTAGAAGAAAGACTCTGAATGCAAGATCCTCTTGGTTCAGGGTCTCAAGAAACTAAAAGGGGACTTGACTGGATCCTCCAATTCCAAGTCACTCAGCGCTGGGAAAATCACAAGAACCGATTAGAGACAACACAACTATTACAGTGATCCATTACAACATCATCCTATAACAACTACAACTCGATTGGATCCTCCAATTTTGAGTTGCTCTAACACAGTGTAAACAAAGGCGTGAAAGAAATTGTTATTCATAAGGCAAGAAGTCTCAAAAGTGCATACATAACTAGACTAACAGTGCTTCGTTAAAACTTTACAACCAGGAGCTCTGCTCAACCATCAATCGATACAAAAATGGCGAAAATGCCTACATATACTCAAAACAACAATAGCAACACAATCGAGACGTTGCATTAAAAACTTTGTGTCTGCATGGCTTCTGACAATCTGCACCTGCAGTCTCTGGGTGATCGTGCACCTATGGCAGACGCAATCGAACTTCTGACAGCTTTGCGAGTGAATCAACGTGCTCTTAATTCGTCGCCGAACTTTCCCATTATGGTGGAGATGATGTCTAACCACCACCAACTACCTTAATAACTGCTTCATTGGGATTGAGGCTGACCCGGTCGACTTGGCACCTTTGGGAAGTGGAAGACCCCTCATGCTGCCACCTGGATTAACTAAACGGCCTGATGAATATGCGTGGAGGCCAGCGTGAAGGGTGGGGCGCAGAATGGGAGTGGTGGCGCTAAAACCATGGGGGTGAATTAAGAAGCAATGAGGTGTCAGAGAGAGGTGGCAGGGGAAGACACATGGCGGAAGGCAATAAGCGGAGGGGGCAGGACACATGGCAGGTGGTGAGTGGATGGTGAGATGCGGGAGGGACCATATGGACCGCAAGAGAAGATATGGACAGAAGTCGGGGGGGAATTAGGAAGAGCTAAAGGGAGCGATTCTCATCTTACGGTCAGGAGGAGAACAGATGGCAAGGCGGAGGATGGTCCACAAGCTGATACGATGGGAAAGGGCCCACACTGGTTAAACGCAGAGAGGGGGGAGAGGTCTGGATTTCCTGCTCACCATTGATC
>JASDQU010818636.1:930-35325 GCA_032191745.1 Picea mariana | reverse complement strand
TTATTTTACCTTAAAAATCGCCAAAAAATTATAAAAACTATATAAAATACTTAGAAATTTGAATATTTTTACAAAAATATCGCCAAACATTTATAGTTGACATATGAAGGATTAGTAAGATTCGCCAAGGTTTCTACATTTTAAAATAAATTTCCATCCTTAAAATCATCCTTGCCCACTAGCTATTGATACAATGTGATGTCCACCAATGCTGTATCCCTGCCATTCTCGAGCCATACCCTATACATGAAGGGTGTGGTTGTATACTTTCAATCGGTCATGTGGAATCTAACCAAGAGATCCCTGAAGTACTTATTTTGAGACAATGTGATACCTAAAGCATCATGGTTGATCTCAAGACCAAGGAAAAAGTGAAGTGGACCCATGTCGGTCATAGAGAACTTGTCATGCAAAATGTCTTTGTCCACAACAATTGTTGAGGCTGAACTACCTATGATCAAGAGGTCATCTACATATAGAACAAAGATCAATAGAGAGTCAGAAGTCCTCAAGATATAAACATTTGAATTTGATTTACATCTATTGAAAGAGTTAGAAAGTAAATAAGAGTCAATTTTAGCATAACATGCTCTAAGAGCTTTCTTGAGGCCATAGAGTGAATTTTTTAGCTGACATACTAGAGATGAGTTATGTATGTACCCCATAGGATGCTCCATGTAGATATCTTATGAGATATCCCTGTGAAGAAAGACACTCTTCATGTAACACACCCAATCTCTAAATACCCTTTCTAGGGATCGGGCATCAAATTTTCATTTTCCTTGGCTCATTTTTGGTCCCTTACTTAATCAAAACCATTTTATTCATCTCCTCTGAAGTTTACATCTTCCACTACATGCTTAAACTAGTTAGTGGGGTCCTCCTCGTGACCTCGAGCTAAAAACAGGGACCTAAGAGTATGCTTAGCGAGGGTTTTGGCACTTCATGACTCCCGGACTTCAGGATTTCCAATGGTGTTATCGAATTCCCAGATCGTTGAACAACACGGGGATCAATGGTTCACATCCTCCACCGAGATATACGGTAAAAAGGGGGCTTCAATATTCGGCGCAAAACCCTCCTTTTTCCTAACCCCCGAAGTCTCGAAATATCGCCACATGGATTATTCCTTCGGTGACCGACATTTGACGACCTTCATTCCACGCTTTCGACGTTTCATAAATCGGCGTTGGAGTTTTGGCGTTCGACGGTCGACTATCCTCATTGTACCCTCCTTAGCTAATCTATGTTTAATCTTCTGAACTCTCGAAATCATCCAGACTCCTAGAGATTTTGGACACGTTACCAACCATGTTGGCCAGGCGGGCACGAACCAGAAGTTGACACATGGCGAGGGTCAAGGGGTGACACATGTCCTTCTTAGGGGTGAGACGTGTCATGCTTTAATAGTCATAAAGGGTCTGTGAATCAAACAAATTTGGGTGACACGTGGCACCTTGGTTGTGGGTCCACATCACTCGGAATGACATCAGTGAGCCACGTCAACCCCCATCATATGGTTGGGATTTACCCATGTGGATCCATAGATCCACGGTCCTCATTACTTTGTGGCTCCAAGCTTCAAAGATTACCAAATCCTCTCGATGCAATTCCCCAAAGATCCAAGTCTCTAGAATTTCGGATCTAGCATCACACATCCTCTTCCTACCAATGAATGAGATTTATTTCGGCGTTTACGACTTCGCCGGTTTTCACACTTTGTAGATTCTTGGCCAGGTTCCTCTGGAGTACAAAGTCTCCAGACTATGGGATCGCTTTCCATGTACCCACTCATCCAACAGTCCTAGTTCAACGAACAACCTTTGACAACAGACGATAGGACCACGTGCTGCTTTGCGATGTGTTTTCGATCAGTTTGTTAATCGAGAGTGGTTCCTTAAATCGATGACTGATAGGGATCCCGAAGGATCCAAAGATCAATGATCCTCATTACTTTGGTATTTCAACATTTGGGAGTTCAACGTGTATCTCATGGCTTTCCCTCCGGAACATGCCAGATCTATCACCACGTGCACCTAGAATCTACAAATACGATTTACTTCGGCTTACAGAGCTTCAGGGAAATTAATGCATATTTATATCGCCGACTACCTAGAATCCCAGATAACCATTGATCTATGGACATGCATCTCTCCATTTTCAACGACCAAGATTAACTTTGCAACTCTGGCATTCAGGAGTTTTGGCACTAGACCACTCCTATTTTCCCGAAGTATCACTTCATCGAAGCACTTAACACTTCCCTTCCTACGTCCGAACTAATGGGTGAGAGGGATCTACACTAGATCCTCAGATTGACGACCCTCCTTGATTTGTGACTTCAGCCTTCGGTTATTTTTGAGGGTTGTGGAATCATAAGTTTCGAAGTCCCAAAGTTGAAAGAACTAGCCTCTTTGGACTAACGCAGGGTTCCCAGACCCTGGTCACATGGGTCTCTTGGAAAATATTATGGGCTAGGCGCAAATCCATTCACGGAAAGTGGGTTAAGGACATGAGCATGAGCCCTCGGTCAGATGGGTGGTTAGTCTAAAGGGAAATTCTCTTCTCCCACAGAGAGGAACTTTACATTCCTTCTAGGGAAAATTCAAAGGATCGACAGGACTTAGGCGTTTCAATTACTCCTACCCCCACTCTCCTGCGGACTCATATCCCATGACCCTCTAATAGATAAACTAAGATAAATCAAATATCATATAGATATAACAGTTTATAGAAACCAAATATCATTTCTAATAACTGTTCAAATACTGAAAGACTTAATCATAACATAAACATTTCATTCAGTATATTACACAGAGTATGAAAATACTTATCATAACTAGAAAATGTGAAGCAACTGTTGAAAGGGGTGCTCATTTCCTCCCAACCATAGACACAATCACTCCTGATGGATTTACCACTGGCCACCCTCAATCTAGACCATGATTCTCTGAGATTGATTCTTTCTCTTTTCTCCACAACAGTCAGGGACAAAGGTTACTCTCCTCCTCGCACATGAACTTGGTAACTAGATTTCTCTACTCCAAGCAAGGAGGTCTGCATGAGTACTTCCTCAGTCACTCATAAGCCTTGTTTATTAGCTTGTAGAAAAACTCTGTCCATGGCTTCTTTTTTGCCAAAACAATCTTACTTCTCATCTTTTCCTTTCAACTTCAGAGTCGAAGTATCCTTCCCTTCTCTTCTTGGGAGAGTGTTTTCTCTACTCTGTTATCTGGAAGATCTGTCTCCATCCCTGAATTAACTCATTTATTTCCTTCCTCAGCAAGGTTGCATGGGTCCGAATCCCAATTCGTGGTCAGGACTGGAAACCTTACAGATGGGTACCCTGCCCCATCTCCTCATTAACTCTTGAGGATGGCCTTCCAACTACCAGCCCGACGGGTAATTCATTTTCGGGTCAGAGGACTGTTGAGCAATTACACCCAGTAGGTACTGGTTTGGTGAGGGTCATCTCAACCATTCTTGGTTTCCCCTCACCATCTCTCTCATAGCATCCATGTTCTATTTTGGAAAAATTCCCCCTTTTCATGAATTGTGCAATACATATCAAATTTCTATTAATAACAAAAAATTCATACATTGACCCTTTTATACAAAGGTTCATCAAATAAAAAATTCACACATATTTAGTATGCCATAGTCTCTTGGCCATTTATAGTTATATTTACAATATGGGGGAAACATGAGTATTACAATCCCCTCCCCCTTAAAGGAACACCGTCCTTGATGTTCTATCTACCGATGTGCTCTTTATGTACAGGAGTAAACAAAAATGGATATGCATGTCTCATGGCATCCTCCATTTCCCAAGTAGCCTCATCTTGGCCAAAGTGTTTCCACTGCACCTTGACCTATGAAATGGTTTTGTTCTTGAGTGGGGTTTTCTTCCTGTCTATTATGCATTGAGGTTCTGGTAGGAATTATCCCTCGGGTTCCACCTGGATCACAGACCAATCAATAATATGATTAGAATCATGTACATACTTCTTTAATAAAGAAACATGGAAAACATTGTGTTCCTTCACTGTGGGAGGAAGTGCTACCTGATAGGCTATTGGCCCCATTCTATCCAAAACTTCAAAGGGTCCACAATACCAAGGTGCCATCTTGGCACAAGCTCCCATCCTCAAGGAGATGTTCCTAGGTCTAACTCAGAGATACACATGATCCCATGCTTTAAACTCTGTAGGAGTCCTTTTCATGTCTGCATAATTATTTTGTCTATCCTGGGCTATCTTCAGATTTTTACTGATCTGAATCACTTGATTTTCCATTTCCTTTAGCATATCTGGACTGAATATAACTCTGTCTACTGGATTGTTCGAACTAATTGGAATGTTGCATTTCCTTCCATAGAGGGCTTCAAAAGGGCTCATTTTTAACGACTCTTGATAGCCATTGTTGTAGGAAAATTATACCAATGGTAGGTAGTCTTCCCACTTCTTGGGTAGATGCATTAAATGCATCCTCAACATGTCTTATAATACTTGGTTTAGCCTCTTTGTCTACCCATCAGTTTGAGGGTGATAGGATGTACTAAAGAGAAATTTTGTTTCAAAACTGTAAACAAAGATTTCCAAAAGTTTGAAGTAAACTTTGTATCTCTATCGGATATAATTTCCTTAGGCATTCCATGCAGTCCGAATATCTCTTTCATGAAGATGATGACAATATCTATTTCCTTGCAAGTTGACTTGATAGGTATGAAGTTAGAAGCTTTGCTCAGTTTTTCCACAACTACCATGATGGCATCATTTTGTTTGGTTGATCTTGGTAATCTTGTGATGAAATCCATGGGGATGGTTTCCCATTTCCATTTGGGAATTGATAGGGGCTGCAACAACCCTGTTGTGTGCCGGTGCTCTGCCTTGACTTGCTAACATTCTAGACACTTAGCTAAGTAATCAGCTATGTCCTTTTTCATTCTGGGCCAATAAAATAGTTTCCTAATGGCCGTGATCATTTTCTGATAACCAAGATGACAATATATGGTATTTTGTGTAGTTCATCCATTATGAACCTCTTTAATTCGTCACAAATTGGGATATATAATATGCCCTTGTAATTTAGTGGGTCATCATTAATCATATGATAACCTTCATACTTCATCCCTGAGGAATCTTGCTTTAGGTATGATGTCACGGTCTTGAAAAATGCATCTGTTTCTTGTGCAGTTTTGACCCTCTCTTTGATGTCTGATTCACTGGTGCTTACAGCTGCCAAGTGAAATACTTTCATACTTCTACTAAGAGCATCACCACCATGTTCTCCTTTCCTTTGATATGTTTGATTTCAAAATCAAAATCACTATGGAGATCCATCCACCTGGCTTGTCTCACATTGAATTTTGTTTGGTCAAACAAATACCTAAACCCACTATGGTTTGTGATAAGTACAAATCTTCTACCTAAGAGGTAATTCCTCCACATTTTTAAAGCATGCACTATGGTAGCCAATTCCATATCGTGGGTCACATAATTGACTTCATGCTCATTCAATTTTCTGGAATTGTAGCAAATCACATGTCCTTATTGAATAAAGACTCCTCTGAGCCCTTCCTTGTAGGCACATGTACACACAAATAAGTATTTGTTTGGATCTACAATGTTTAGTACATGCGCATTGGTTAGAAGATATTTCAGCTCTTGAAATATTTCTTCACATTCTAATTTCTAGATGAATTTAACCCTGTTTTTCCAAAGGGAGGTGATTGGGAAACTAATCTTGGAGAATCCTCTTATGAATATCCTATAGTATCCCTCCAGGCCCATAAAGGATATGATATCAGATACATCCTTTGGAGTAGGCCAATCCATGATGGATTTAATCTTGTCAGGATCAACTACCACTCCTTCCTCATAAATAACTTGGCCTAAGTAATGGACTTGTTTTTGGAAAAAGTCACACTTACTAAGCTTAGCATAGAGTTGATGTTCTCTTAGTACTTGGAGTACTTGCTTGAGATGTTCTTCATGCTTTTCCCTATTCTTGGAATAGATTAGGATATCATCAAGGAAAACCAACACAAACCTATCCAAGAAATTTTTGAATACATTACTCATTAAGCACATAAAAGTGGTTGGTGCATTGGTAAGCCCAAATGGCACCACCACAAATTCATAGTGACCATATCTTGTCCTAAAGGTTGTTTTGTGGATGTCTTCATCTTTAATTCGGACTTGATGGTATCAAAACCTCAAGTCAATCTTAGAGAAGATGGTAGCACCCCTTAATTGGTCAAACAAGTCATCAATCCTTGGCAAGGGATACTTATTCTTGATGGTCATCTTATTGAGTTGTTTATAATATATGCACAGTCTGACTGTGCCATATTTCTTTTTCAAAAAAAAGGTTGGTACCCCCCATGGAGACACGCTAGGCCAAATGTAGCCTTTGTCCCACATCTCCTTCAACTATATTTTGAGCTCAACTAACTTCGGTGTACTTGTTATATATGGTGTTCTAGACATTGGCACCACTCCTAGTACAAGTTCTATTGAAAAATCAATATCCCTTCTTGGAGGTAGACCTGGAACCTCTTCTGGGAATACATCTTTATATTCTCTCAATATGGGTTGGTCCTCTAGGTTGGGTTTGTCATTTTCAACAGATTTTAGTACTTATATTGCATATAAGGGACACCCCTTTCTACAGTACTTCTTCACTTGGAGGGTTGATATTTGTCTCACTAAGACAGGAATTTGAATCCCTTGTAGGGTTGCCCTTCTTCCTTCTTCATTTTCACACTCCAAAGTTTTACTGTAACAATCCAACTTGGTTTTTTGGGAACCCAACCAATCCATGATAATCAACAGGTCATAAGATCCTAGAGGAAATATGTTTAGGTTTGTTTGGGTGGGAAAACCACACATAAAAAATTGGCATGCTGGTATGACCTCTGTTACCTTTATTTTGGTTCCAGTGGCTAGTTGTACTAGCCATGATTCAACATGTTTAACTTGTTGCAATTTACATTTCTCAATAGTTTGAGGGGAAAAATAACTCAAATTAGAACCTAGGTCAATTAAAATGGAAACAGAATGGTTAACAATCATACCTTCCATCTCCACCACTGAAGCTTGGTGGTCATCTTGTCTATTATCCAATGCTGTATGCATTTGTGGAAGTCTCCTAGCCACATCATTGACTGTGGTAGCCTCTTGGATGTTGTAGACCCTCCCATTGTTCTGTTTCCTATGCAAACAGTCCCTCAACAGATGTTCCTCTCCACAAACCCAACATTTCAAGGGTTCTCTCTTCGTGTTATCAGTCTTACTTGGAGTTTCTCTGAATGGTTTATTTCCACTCTCGGATGGAAAATTTTGTTGATACACACTTCTGGAAGGAAGGTTCATCCTAGAGATTTTACTAGGTTTCTTAAATCTCGAGGGTTTAAACCCCTTCTTATTGAATCTTGAATTGTTTTTTTTCTTCTAGTCTTCATGGGGTTATGTCTTACTCTTGAATTTCTCATAGAAATACCTTGCTTTTTGAATAGTATCTTCTAAGTTTTTTGTCTCATTAAACTCAATTCTGTCCCGGTAGGACTAAGGTAAGCCACTAATAAATCATTGCATCTTTATCTTTTCATCCTTTATGTAGGGCACATACCTCATCAGCTCGAGAAATTTGTTGATATACTCATCTATGGTGAGTTATCCCAGCTTGAGTTCATAGAACTCCTTGGTCTTTCCATCAAAGTACTTTTCTGACAGGTATTTCTTCTTGAAGTATTTCTCAAATTGTTTCCATGACAAGTCCTTCTCATGGAATCCTTTCACATTCCTAAGGTCTTCCCACCAAATGGAAGCTTTCCCATTCAGGTTGAAAATGGCTATCAGAGCCTTTAAGTTTTCAGCGTAGTCATGAACTCTGAAGTACTTCTTTAAATCGAGTAGCCAAACTTCAGCTTCTTCCCCCTTCTTAATCTCTCCATCGAAGGTGGGTGGTTTGGATTTCTTGAATTCTCCAGGGTCATGACTCTTGGAATGTTTCCCCTTATTTCATCTCGTCTGAGAATGGGAACTAGTTTTTCCACTAGAAGATTCCTTGGAGTGGTCAGTGTCCTCACCATAGGAATCTTCCATTGAATTTCTCTTGGCTCCACGTTGGGCCTTTTTGGAGGTGCTCCTCCTGGTGTGGCAACTTTCAAGACCATGCTTTTGTATCTCAGGTGGACTTGGATTCTTCTTAGTATGATGCATGTACACATGACTGGAAGCTGGACCATGTTGTAGTTTCCTTTGTATATTTGATAGACTTTGAAGTAGGAATGCATTAATTTCAGTCTTCTTTTCCTTCTCCTTGATCAGCCTTTAATTGCCAGCATTATAACTCTGTAATTATGCCATGAGGCTTCTTACAGTTTCAGCGAAATTTGGAGGGGTTTCCACCACCCTCCTTTCATCAGATTCTTCCTCTCTATTGTGGGATATCTCCTCCAAATCCTGATGTGTTACCATCCTTTACGTTATAGTTCTCCCATTGTTCATTGACTTTCTGAGTGCTGATAAAAAATTTCTTGTTAGTTACTAATCTACCAATTCATGAACAACACATATAATCGCAAGGCAAGGTCAGTTCTTCATTTGGAAGCATTAGCAACCTAAAGTGCAGACTTCCAAAACATCTATCAATAGTAGAATGTGCCATTCCTCTCTTCAGTAGAGGTTCAGACAATTTTCATATAGAAAGGGGGTAAGGCAGGGTGTTACCCCACAAGTTCCCTAATAATGTTTTTCTATGCGACTCGTGCATGAGGCCAAGCAGGCCAAGTGTTTTTTCCATGCTTTGATACCAATTTTTAACACACCCAATCCCTAAATACCTTTTCTAGGTATGGGGCATCAAATTTTCGCTTTCCTTGGCTCATTTTCGGTCCCTTAAGAAAAACTATTTTATTATGCTCCTCCGAATTTACATCTCCCACTGCGCGCTTAAACCAGTTAGTGGGGTCCTCATTGTGACTTCGGGTTGAAAACCAAGAGCTAAGAGTCTTCTTAGCGAGGGTTTCGGAATTTTGGGACTCCCAGATTTTGAGATTTCCAATGGTGTTGTTGAATTCCCAGATCGTCGAACAACGGGGTGATCAAGGGTTCACGTCCTCCACTGAGATCTATGGTAAAAAGGGGGCTTTGGTATTCGGTGCAGAACCATCCTTTTTCCTAAACACAAAGTGTCGAAATATCGCCACGTGGCTTAGCCCTTCAGTGATCGACGTTCGACGACCTTCATTCAATTCTTTCGACGTTTTGGTGGTCAACAATCATCGTTGGAATTTTGGCATTCGACAATCGACTATCCTCATTATACCCTCCTTAGCTATAATATGTTCAATATTCCAAAATCCTAAAATCATCCAGACTCTCGGAGATTCCAGACATGTTACCAACTATGTTGGCCAAGCGGGCACGAACCAGAAGTTGACACACGATGAGAGTCAGGGGGTGACACGTGTCATGCTTTAATAGTCATAAAGGGTCTATGAATCGACCAAATCTGGGTGACACGTTGCACCTTGGTTGCGGGTCCACATCACCCGGGATGACGTCATTGAGCCATGTCAACCCCCATCATACGGTTGGGATTTACCCACATGGATCCATAGATCCACGGTCCTTGTTACTTCACGACTCCGGGCTTCAGATCTTACCGACTCCTCTTGACACAATTCCCTCGAAGAGACAAGTCTCCGGACTCTCGAATCTGGCACCACGTATCCTCTTCCTACCAACGACCAAGATTTATTTTGACATTCTCGAATTTGACAGTTCAATGACCAAATAGTATTTCTAATAACTATTCAAGTACTGAAAGACTTAATCATAACATAGACATTTCATCCAGTATATTACATAGAATATGAAAATACTTATTAGAACTAGAAAATGTGAAGCAATGGCTGAAAGGGGTGCCCATTTCCTCCCAACCATAGGCACAACCACTCCTGACAGATTTACCACTGGCCACCCCCGAGCTAGACCATGATGCTCTAAGAGAGAGTCTTTCTTTTTGCTCCACAACAGTCAGGGACAGAGGTTACTCTCCTCCTCCCAAAGGAACTTGGTAACTGCATTTCTCTACTCCAAGCAAGGAGGTCTACACGAGTACTTCCTCAGTCACTCGTCATCCTTGTTTATCAACTTGTAGCCAAACCTTGTCCATGGCTTCTTTTCAGCCAAAACGAGCTTATTGCTTAGCTTTTCCTTTCAACTTCAGAGTCGAAGTATCCTTCCCTTCTCTTCTCGAGAGAGTGTTTTCTCTACTCTGCTATATGGTAGATCTGTCTCTGTCCCCACATTACCTCATTTCTTTCCTTCCTCAACAAGGTTGTATGGGTCTGAATCCCAATTCACGGTCAGGCCTGGAAGCCTTACATATGGGTACCCTACCCTATCTCCTCATTAATTCTTGAGGATGACCTTCCAACTACCAGCCTGACTGATAATTCATTTCTTTGTCATAGAACTGTTGAGAAATTATACCCAATAGGTATTGGTTTGGTGAGGGTCATCTCAACCATTCTTGGTTTCCCCTCACCATTTCTCTCATAGCATGCATGGTCTATTTTGGAAAATTCCCCCCCTTTCAGTAGTTGTGCAGCACATATCAAATTTCTATTAATAACATAAAATTCATACATTGACCCTTTTATACAAAGGTTCATTAAATCAAACATTCACTCATATTTAGTCTGCCATAGTCTCTTGGCCAGTTATAGTTATATTTACAAGATGGGGAAACAAGGGTATTACACAAATGGTGTCCATCTTTGCTATTAGAGAAAATGTCTAATCATAATCAATCATGTAGATTTGTTGAAATCCTTTGGAACCTAATATTTCCTTGTACCTTATCACCTATCTGTCTACTACCTTCTTGTTCCTATAGGCCCCTTTACATATGACAAGCTTCTGATTTGATGGAAGAAGAAACAATTCCCAAGTCTAGTTCTCAATGAAGGAGTTAAATTCCTGTCATAGCTACTTCCTAGAATGGATTCCCTTTATCCTTTGCATAGGTTTGAGGGTATGAAGCTATAACCATGTATAACTTCATGGGAATCACTAGTTTGGTAGTTGTAAGTGCAAGAGAGGGATCTTCAAACTGGGACCTCGTCCTCCTCAGATCCACTGGATACCCCACAAGGTCACTTACTTCCTGTAGAGTGGAGTGAGACCATTTTGGCATCTGATGTGGATCAACATTTTATTTCAAGGTGCACAACAAATTATGTTCAACCCACCTCACACTCTGTGAAGAAATCCTTAAGAAAATACAATTAAACCTTCCAGTGATAAGGGGGATCCTAAGATGCATGAAATAGCTATAAGGGAATCTGACACGATGGAAGGGCCTCCCCAACGAACTTGCAAAAGTGTTAGGTATTCTTGAACACTTGTATACGTTAATCACATTAAGAAGGGTTACTATAATATTCATTCCCTCTAATCTTGATTCCCCTTAAATTCTAGGCATTGTCTTCTTGAAAAAAAGGGAATCAGGAACCAAAAACCCAACCCCAAAGAAAAAATCCTCAAGCACAAAATATTCATGGAGACTAGTACTCTCTTTTACCATCCTTACATGTTAATACTCCACTCATAAACATTCCAATTCAACATAGACTATCAATCACTCAGTACTCAACAAAACAACATATCGACTATACAGGTAAGAGCCTTATCACGATTACACATACACAAAGGAAATAAACAGAAACTGTATCAAGGATAAGAAATGGATAAGGCTATTCCCTTTATTAAAATGCACTGTCTCTATCCTTTTATGGCACTCAATCCCTTACGATCATCCAATATACTCATAATGTCTAAAACCACCGTTAGGATCAGGACTAAGGCAGGTTTTGTCCTTCACCTTTAAATCTCCTTTACCTTCTTCTAGGTTAATATATCATGAGGTCCCTAAACTCTTAAAGGTATTCCAAACGTCTTCATTAACTCTTTCCATTCCTTAAATGAGTGTTCATGTCCTTCCCCCCTTATCTTAGTTTCCTTGTATTGATATTCCTCATTCGAACCCCATTGCTAGTTGTCTCAAGGGTGGTTGTGACTACAAGATCTCATTCACATCTTCATTCTAAAATTTATATGCGTTAATATTTTGGATTACTCAGGTGCACCTAAATAGAACACAGTTTTATGATAGTGAGCGTGGGAGGGATACTCCATATGATAGTAATTGCGATTAATACATAAAACGAAAATGGAAGGATTGAAATTCCAGATAGAAAAATTTAAAAATAAACGCAAAAGGGACCTCAATGCCCATACGGGACTTCGGGAAAAGGGACCATCCATAAATCGAAGACACAAAAGGATTCCCCACACAGGATAAATGCGAGGACCTTCCAGAAAAGGGAGAGTATGGTTTTAGGTTTCATAAATTAAAATAAGAAAAATTTGGGGAGACATTAAACGCTGTCAGTGAAGGAACGGGCAAGTGCCATTAAACGCTGGCAGCCCAACAGGTCCCCTGGGAGAATCACAGGAAAGAAAAACGGTTTCCAGGAGCCCAACAAACGTTGGAAGGACCCAGGCTGGCAGACACGCTCGATGCAAGGAAACTATCCGACGGTCACAAGGAAATTCGTGTGGAGGAGGGGAAAAATGCAGAGATGCTCCAGGGACAGTCGAACGTCACCCAATTCCATCCCAGTAGCCACACATAATTTCGTAAAGGGGAGGACGATTTCCAGAGCTAGCTGCACCATATCTTACGAACACCTTAGCAATACTGATGGAAGCATGAATGAGCGTCGCCTTAAGACTTGATAGAGGGAAGGATAGCTTGAAATTTCACCTGTGGACGCTGTACGCTAGCACTCGACTGCTCACGCGAATTAGCTAGGTCTGAGCATCCAAAAAAGAACTTGTTCGGTTAAGGCTTCGGCTACAGACACAAGAGTGATGAGGTAGAACACACCCACGACTTCCCTGGTTTATAAATCCATCGGGAGGTAATATGAACTAGCTAGCGAAGTGAAACTCTAGGGCTCGTCAAGGGAGCGACCTCCATTCCTACATGGAAGTCAGAAAGTCAAGAGCTAGAAACCTCATCCCTGGCATACAAATCCAAGACAACGATGAAGAGGGTTTCCACAAAAAACCGTCCTAGGAAAATGCTAAGCCTCAGAGGCACACCTAAACGAATTCTGGGTAAGGATTAATCCGACGTGTGAGTAGGTTGTAGGCAGACTCATGGCGAAGATCACGTTCCGATGGCGACAATCACCATAGGAAAATCGATCAACAAATTTCTAAACTTAGTGAGGAAACCATTCATTGGTTTGATCAACCAAAGAAGAAGAACTTCGATTGATGAACATATTTCTAAGAATCATCTTGCTGCAACAATGAGAAGAATGCAAATTTACTCCATGAAGTTTACCTACTAAATCAGAAACCTATTGTACTCACGTAACTGCACATGTGGGTTGTAATATCCCCTTCTTATTATTGGTACAGAATAAACATAATGTAAAATGAAACAAGACAACGACCTTAGCTAGCGGCAAGGCCTTCAACCGATACCCAACCAAATACGATACCCAACCAAATACAATTGCAATGTTATGCGCAAAAACAATTATGATAACTAAATCCAAATGCGATTCAAACTTAAATGACATACCTTTAACCGACGACGAAGATGGGTTGGGAAGATCCTCGGCAGCTGGTGTTTCTTGCGTCCTCCGCTTGCTAATCATTGAGACTTCATCGGTACCTCCTAGCCAATGCTAGGGGTGCTTTTCTTTCCCTGAGCCCCCCGAGCCTCAAAAGGGCCACACACATAAATCAGAGAAAAGCTAGCTCCCATCTCGCCTCGCAAGGTCAAGCTACCACTCTCTATTCGAGCTGGGTATACAAACTCCCACAACAAAAATCAGTCAAGAAAAATCCAACAACATAACCTTACGTAGACTGGTCGTCCCCATTAACCTCCTCTGCCATTTCTTTTATAAATTTCTTTTAGTGACTAGTTGCCAAAATGCACATTAAATTATTTTTGTTAAATTTTTATTAGGAAAATTCTTCCCCGTACACTTGTCACCCGATCCCTTAGTTGCACCAGAAATTCATTTAATTAATTAAATTAATTTGCCAATTTCCCTCACCCACCTAAAAGCGTTCCTAAAAACGCTCCTCGATGTTCCTTTATTCCCTCGCATTCCCTTAATGACTGATGTCTTTCTTAAATATTAGTTGAGTTCATTTTATGAAAGTTCTATATACTAGATTCCTTCTATGTTCCACATTCCTTTTGCAATTAATTTCCCCTTTTTGTCTAAGTTCGAATTTAGCAAGTTTTGCACACAAACAACAATTAATCTTTTTAAATAATTTAATCCTCCTTTAAATTCTAAATTAATTTTTTCCCCACATTTTTCTTCATCCCCCTTTATTAATTTCTTAATTAATTTTTAGTCCCCATGTCCTACTTAGACCTAGGCTTTAAATTCAACTAGGCTTAGCAATTTTTTAAGGAACAATTTTATAGTTGTTAAAATTTACTCATACAACATTTATTTTAAGGCTGACCAAGTCAAAATGAGATATTTCTTTCTAGGTACCTAGGTTTGACTCACCAGTGTTAAAAACTACGACGTGCCCTTCAATATGCACTATGTGCTCCAAGGGTGCCACTCGCCTTCATTCAAGTTTCATTTATGCGACCTGCCCTTCAAG
The DNA here is from genome assembly GCA_032191745.1 of Picea mariana. Classification (NCBI taxonomy): domain Eukaryota; kingdom Viridiplantae; phylum Streptophyta; class Pinopsida; order Pinales; family Pinaceae; genus Picea; species Picea mariana. The sequence goes on along the minus strand of JASDQU010818636.1, from coordinate 20,596 downwards.
ATGCACTATGTGCTCCAAGGGTGCCACTCGCCTTTTGACTGATTTTGGTAGTTGCCCAACCCTTGGAGTCAATACTCCGTCAGGCGCCCTTGTGGGAGACTAAGGGCCTCTAAGGAATAATGACCCTACCCTATTACACGCCCCTTAGAATCTTCGTGAGTGACTGTCTCAGTCTGCCCTCACCTCATTGTGGATCTCTCGAACTAAGTAATTGTTAACCTACAGTTCAATCCACAACGTGAGTGCTAATAGGCTGTGGCAGGGTTGCTGCCACACCTCTTCCTCAACATCTATGGTTGTTTTACATGGCCCCTTTACTCCTAATGTGACTTTGATTAGCAAGAAACTGTCACCCTGCATCCATCAACAAAACATGTCAACGATCCATAAACAACATCATAACATAGCTAGTCATATGTCACATATGTAATAACAGAAATACCCAAACCATATATAGTCCACTCCCTGACTCGATCTAGAGTCCTGGGAGGTTCATCAATGCCATCGACATCCTCAAACAGTCAAGAGTCTTGCACACTTAGGATAAACCAGTCAATAGAGCCTGTCTATACATAAATAACATCATAATCCACAATCTTATCATCAGAATCCATAAGTGAAACAAACAATCATATAATGAACCGGATCACTTAGATGCAAGTGCCCCCAAAGAATAATTCACATCAGGTGCGCGCAAGAGCAAGATGTTACATGAATTCTCAAAATTTCCATGTTGGATCTCTACTCTCCCTTGTCTAATGACTTCCATTGGAGAATCATCACCAATGAGGATGGGAGGACCCATGCATGCAGTTAAAGAACATAATACATATTATATGGCTTCCATGTGATGAGATGCTCTTAATTAAAGGATCCATGCATCGAGAGAGGAATGAATAGAAATCAGAGCATGCAAAACACCTCTGTTTGTGGTTCTTTGTCTCATAGCTTCTTTTTGGAATTCTTGGGAATGCATTCCCTAAGGTTTTTCTATTGGAGTGTCTGGAACATGAGGTCTATTGTGTTCTTCATGCATGATGATTTAGGGTGGTAGCCTTGATTGCAGTAACTATAATTTATCTTTCCTTTCTTTCCCTTTCCACCTTTGGAGCTAGAGGAGTCATCAAAGGCTTTGAAATTGGAGTCGTTTCTATGCTTGGGATATTTTTCCCTTTCCCTTTTTCTTTGGCCTTTGGACTGGATTTGTTGTTTTCAAGAAAAACAAGTGCATGTACTTTGGATCTCTTGATCACTCCCATTTTGATGAGTTTGTCTTGCTCATGCATTAGGGATTCAATGAATAGATCTAGTGATGGAATTTTCCAGGTTGCTCCTAATGTGAACCTCACTGTATGGAATGTTGAGACAAATATTGCATACTCTGAACCAAGTTTTGACAAAATGGCAAGGATCTTCGATTTTTTTTGGGTATATTTGTCAACAATGCATCCCTTTAGCTGAATAAGAAGGGATTTGAACTTCATGAAGAAGTATTGGATATTATCAAAGCTTCTCATATCCAATGAATTCAACTCAATCTTGATCATGTGGCCTCTCATATCATATTTTTTTCCAAAGAGACCTTCCAGAGTGGTCTGGATCTCATTTGGAGTAACACAAGATTCAATATGAAACAATAGCTCGAGATACATTGGCATACAAATGAGACTGAAGGGCTCATCCATGCAGTTGAAGTATTTGTATTTCTTGATTGTTGATGTTGGTTTCGTCTCTATATCCATGGTTATTTTGTACAATCCTATACCTCTTAGTTGAAGTAGGACTTTTATCTTCCACTCAAAATAGTTGTGTGGCATAAGAAGAGTTGATGGGAAAAATCCATTCTTTCTAACTTCTACAATATTTTGTACCTGCAAATGAGTGCCTATGCGCCTTGCTCCTAGAAACCTATGGGCTCTAATACCATGTGAAGTTTCATTGAAACTTTCACAGAGAACTTACCTAGTAGAAATTAACACAAATCTTGCAAAGGAAACACACACACACACAGATAGACTAATGAATTGTATTGATTCAATGTGAGAATGAAATATTACACATGATATACATGTTTGAAGCGATGCACTATAGTAGTGATCTACAGAGATCTAGACACTCACTAACATAAGTCGAAGTGAACTACCACCTAGTCCTAGTTAACTGACCATGCAGTCATCAGTCAACTATTGAAGATAAGTGAAGTGGAGAGAATCTCATCCATGCACGTGGGTAGTGTCTTCCTATTAATGATCCCAAGATAAGTGCTCCTTCACTGGTGATGATCTCAATGTGAACATACAACACTTGTTGATAACACTGAGGTTTCCATGCATGACTCAACTTCACTACTCTAACTAACGTACCACTGAATGATGACTGAAAAGAAGTGGCACCTTTATTTTAGGAGGGATTATTCTCATCTATGAATGGTGCCCTCAACTTAGGCTAGTAAACTCAAGAAAAATAACTAGTAGGCTGGTGTGAGTGTGAAATATCTCCAACGGACTTGGCATAGACATCTTTCTCCAACCATATATTTCAAGTAGTGTTGTCGATGTTGCAAACATAGATCTCAAGTGGTCATGATGTCGATGTCACAAATATTCTTGTATATATAATTAACTTGTACTATAAAAAATGGATTACATTGTCATTTGATTTTACATACTAACTATGGCTTGATATTCTCATTGTTCATTAACCTAAATATTTTAACCCATTGACCCACTAAGTTATATGAGTTTATTTCCTCTGTTCATTTGCAATATGAACCGACTTTTCTAGGGTATCAATTATCGATGAGTCTATAATCTAATTAAGAAACAATATATGCACAAATATAATTATAATATCATACAAAGTACTCAAAACTATAACAAGCTACCATGTTGGAAGACCAATCCAAATATTATTTAGCATATGAACGTGAGTTGCTTCTCCACATAGCATGAAATGTTTATTTAATGCCTCACTTGCCAGTTCAGTGTTTTAGAGTACTTACATACAAAGTAATTTGTTGGAGAAAAGCAAATCCCCCAAAGAACCCGAGCATACACCTAAATAAAGGAATCATTATGCCAACCAATCAAGTTAGGTCTCGCGTTCATAAGAGAACCTATGTTAGAGCAATGTTATACTCAAATGAAGTAATTTAAAATCTTTGTGGAAAAATTCAAAACTTTGTGAGATTAAAACTAACAAACACAATCAAGACTAACAAACACCTCTAAACACTAAACTTGAACCCCATTAAAAAAACTTTTAAAATATTCTCTATTATTCCCACCCATTAATTTGGTTTTTTTGAAAAGAGGTGGGTTGGATAAAGGATGAGTCAAGGGGAAATGAGACTCATTTGAAATAAGAATAATGGTTCTATTCCTTCCTCCCTCCCACCTAAGTTAGGAGACTTTCTTGAAATAATAATAGAGGATTGACGCATATATAAACTTAAGGTTTATTGGTACATTATTCCGTCATTTTCAATTTGGTTAAAAATACAAAAGGATTAATTAAGACCAAAATTATAATCATATGTAAATATGAAAAACAAAATCATAATCATATGCAAACATAATAACAATATTCATGTACAAATACAAAAATAATAATTATAAAAATGTGTAAATACTAGAAACAACTACTTTATAATAATAATATATAAAATATAATATATAATAATAATGTAATATAATATATAATATATAATATAATAATAATGTATAAAATAAAGTATTAATTTATATTAATGTAATAATGTAATTCATTAATAATACATTACATATATCAATAAATACAATAAATTATTAAAATATTAATACATTAATAAAGTAGTAATATAGTGACTTTAATCTTAATGTATTTAATAATTCATATTAAAATATAGATTAAAGTATTAATTTGTATTAATATATAATGTAACATCTTAAATTATTAATACAATAAAAATGCATTAATACATCAAAGTATAAGTTGACAATTAATTGGTACAATCATTAATATATTAATATAATATATAAACTAAAATATTAATTTACATTAATGTATAAAATAACATATTAATTTTTTATACATTATTGCATCAATTTATTTATACATTAATACACTATTAATTTATAAAATGTTAAGATATTATTACATTAATAATGTAAATTAATTATTAAATATATTAATATATTATATTGATATATTAATGTAATATATAATAATAATGTATAAATAAAGTATTAATTTACCTTAGTGTATAATGTTATGTAATAATGTAATACATTAATAATAAATTGCATACATCAATAAATACAATAAATTATTAGAATAATAATACACTAATAAAGTAATATATTAATAAAATAGTAATACAGACCTTAATTTTAATGTATTTAACAATCCATTATTAAAATATAAATTAAAATACTAATTTGTATTAATATATAGTGTAAGATATTAAATTATTAATGCAATCATAATGTATTAATACATTAAAGATTCACAATTGATGGATACAATCATTATTGTATTAATATAATGTATTAACAAAAGTATTATTTTAAATTAATGTATAAAGTAACATATTAATTGTTTGATATATTATTAATTTAATTAATAAAATGCTAAAGTATTATTACACTAATAATGTAAAATATTAACAATATATTAAACACATCAATAAATAAATTAAATTCATTAACAAATACATTATTACAATATGAATACATTAATAAAATAGTATTACATTGGATTTAATGTATTTAGTAAAACATAATTAAGGTACCAATACAAAAATGTATAATGTAACATATTAAAGTATTAATACATAAACACATTATTAATCAATATATTGACAAAATATTAATACACTAATACAATAATACATTATTAAAACAATAATATATTAATAAATATATTATTGAAGTATTAATATATTAATAAAAACATTATTAAAGTATTAATAATTTAATAAATACATTATTAAAATATCATTACATCTATTTTTGTTTGTCACATCACATCATAAGGCACTATCACATTGCAATGTTGATCAAATTATCTTCGTTAAATTGTGACATTAAGTTGTGTTCGTAGCATGACATCGTAAGGTTCTCGTCATCACATTGCAAGGTAGGGTTTTTGTTTAGCACATTATGGCATTGGAATAGATTTGTCACATTTTGAAAGTGGGTTATATTTGTCACATTGCGACGTCAGGGAATGGTCATCATGATAGGGCAATGTTCGTTGCATTATGGTGTTCACATATCTTCGTCACATTGCGACATTAGGAAATGTTTGACACATTATGACATCGAGACCATGTTGATTATGGTTAACCATGTTGGACCATGTTTATTGTGGTTAGCCATGGTTTATTGTCACATTGCAATGTTGATAACGGTTGCTTCGTTAGATTGTGACATGAAGTTTTGTTCGTCACATCACATCATAAGGTTATGGTCATCACATTGCAACATAGCATTTTTTCTTTTCACACTATGGCATTAGAATAGGTTTATTACATTTTGATAGTGGGTTATGTTTGTCACGTTGCAATGTCAAGAAATGGTTGTCTCATTGCAATATTGGGCTATGTTTGTCACATTGTGACATTAGGTTGTGTATGTCACATTAGGACAATGGGTTATGTTTGTCATATTGTGACATTTACAAATGTTTCTCACATTATGAAATTATGATATTTGTGTCACATTGCGATGAGGAGGCATATGTTTTTCATATTGCGACATTTACAAATGTTTCTCACATTATGACATTAGGATATTTGTGTCACATTGCGATGAGGAGGCATATGTTTGTCATATTGTGACATTTCAAAATGTTTCTCACATTATGATGTTAGGATATTTGTTTGACATCACATTGCGACAATAGTAAATTTTCGTCACTTTGCGACGATGAAGCTATGTTTGTCACATTCTTGAAATAGGGCTAGGTTCATAACATTGTTATGTTACTATGTTTTTCAAAATTTGATGATGAAGACGAAGCTATGATCGAGGCTATGTGCATTGGAAGGTAAGGTTTTTGTTTAGCACATTATGGCATTGGAATAGGTTTGTCACATTTTGAAAGTGGGTTATATTTGTCACATTGAGACGTCAGGAAATGGTCATCTCATTACAATGTTGGGCGATGTTTTTCACATTGTGGCATAAGGTTTTGTACATAACATTGCGACAATGAGTTATGTTTTTCACATTGTGACATTTGGAAATGTTTATCACATTATGATGTTAGGCTATTTCTCTCACATTGCAATGAGGAGGATATGTTAATCACATTGGGTTGATGATGTTGTATTCTTCAGAGAGCGAAAATACAAAATGTTCTTGACATTGTGGCAATGGGGCTAGTTTGTTAAATTGTCATGACAGGGGAATGTTCGTTGCATTGTGTCGTTCGCATAGTTTTGTCACATTGTGGCGTTAGGAAATGTTTGACACATTATGACATCGAGACCGTGTTGATTATGGTTAACCATGTTGGACCATGTTTATTGTGGTTAGCCATGGTTTATTGTCACATTGCAATGTTGATAAGGTTTATTCGTTAGATTGTGACATCAAGTTTTGTTTGTCACATCAGATCATAAGGTTATGGTAATCACATTGCAACATAGCATTTTTTCTTACCACACTATGGAATTAGAATAGGTTTATTACATTTTGAAATGTTTCTCACATTTCGAAATGTTAGGATATTTGTTTGACATCATGTTGTGACAATAGTAAATTTTCGTCACTTTGCGACGATGAAACTATGTTTGTCACATTCTTGAAATAGGGCTAGGTTCATAACATTTCTATGTTACTATGTTTGTCAAAATGTGAGGATGAAGACGAAGCTATGATTGGTGTTATGTTCATTGCAAGGTAGGGTTTTTGTTTAGCACATTATGGCATTGGAATAGGTTTGTCACATTTTGAAAGTGGGTTATATTTGTCACATTGTGACGTCAGGGAATGGTCATCTCATTGCAATGTTGGGCGATGTTTTTCACATTGCGGCATAAGGTTGTGTACATAACATTGCGACAATGGGTTATGTTTGTCACATTGCGACATTTGGAAATGTTTATCACATTATGATGTTAAGCTATATCTGTCACATTGCAATGAGGAGGATATGTTAATCACATTGGGCTGTTGATGTTGTATTATTCACAGAGCGAAAATACAAAATGTTCGTGTCATTGCGACACTGGGGCTATTTTGTTTAATTGTCATGATAGGGAAATGCTCGTTGCATTGTGTTGTTTGCATATTTTCGTCACATTGCGACATTAGGAAATGTTTGACACATTACGACATTGAGACCATGTTGATAATGGTTAACCATGTTGGACCATGTTTATTGTGGTTAGCCATGGTTTATTGTCGCATTGCAATGTTGATAACATTTTCTTCGTTAGATTGTGACATGAAGTTTTGTTCGTCGCATCACATCATAAGGTTATGGTCATCACATTGCAACAAAACATTTTTTCTTATCACACCATGGCATTAGAATAGGTTTATTACATTTTGATAGTGGGTTATGTTTGTCACGTTGCAATGTCAAGGAATGGTCATCTCATTGCAATATTGGGCTATGTTTGTCCTATTGCGACATTAGGTTGTGTATGTCACATTAGGACAATGGGTTATGTTTTTCATATTGCGACATTTACAAATGTTTCTCACATTATGAAATTATGATATTTGTGTCACATTGCAATGAGGAGGCCTATGTTTGTAATATTGCAACATTTACAAATGTTTCTCACATTATGACATTAGGATATTTGTGTCACATTGCGATGAGGAGGCATATGTTTGTCATATTGTGACATTTCGAAATGTTTCTCACATTATGATGTTAGGATATTTGTTTGACATCACATTGCGACAATAGTAAATTTTCGTCACTTTGCGACAATGAAGCTATGTTTATCACATTCTTGAAATAGGGCTAGGTTCATAACATTGCTATGTTACTATGTTTGTCAAAATTTGATGATGAAGACAAACCTATGATCGGGGCCATGTTAATTGGAAGGTAGGGTTTTTGTTTAGAACATTATGGCATTGGAATAGGTTTGTCACATTTTGAAAGTGGGTTATATTTGTCACATTGAGATGTTAGGAAATGGTCGTCTCATTGCAATGTTGGGCGATGTTTTTCACATTGTGGCATAAGGTTTTGTACATAACATTGCGGCAATGGGTTATGTTTTTCACATTACGACATTTGGAAATGTTTATCACATTATGATGTTAGGATATTTCTGTCACATTGCAATGAGGAGGATATGTTAATCACATTGGGTTGATGACGTTGTATTCTTCAGAGAGCGAAAATACAAAATGTTCGTGACATTGCGACAATGGGGCTATTTTGTTAAATTGTCATGACATGGCAATGTTCGTTGCATTGTGTCGTTCGCATATTTTCGTCACATTGCGGCATTATGAAATGTTTGACACATTACGACATCAAGACCATGTTGATTATGGTTAACCATGTTGGACCATGTTTATTGTGGTTAGCCATGGTTTATTGTCGCATTGCAATGTTGATAAGGTTTATTCATTAGATTGTGACATCAAGTTTTGTTTGTCACATCAAATCATAAGGTTATGGTAATCACATTGCAACATAATGTTTCTTTTTACCACACTATGGCATTAGAATAGGTTTAATACATTTTGAAATGTTTCTCACATTATGATGTTAGGATATTTGCTTGACATCACATTGCGACAATAGTAAATTTTTGTCACTTTGCGACGACGAAACTATGTTTGTCACATTCTTGAAATAGGGATAGGGTCATAACATTACTATGTTACTATGTTTTCCAAAATGTGAGGATGAAGACGAAGCTATGATTGGGGCTATGTTCATTGCAAGGTAGGGTTTTTGTTTAGCACATTATGGCATTGGAATAGGTTTTTCACATTTTGAAAGTGAGTTATATTTGTCACATTGCGACGTCAGGGAATGGTCGTCTCATTGCAATGTTGGGAAATGTTTTTCACATTGTGGCATAAGGTTGTGTACATAACATTGCGACAATGGGTTATGTTTGTCGCATTGCGACATTAGGTTGTGTATGTCACATTAGGACAATGGGTTATGTTTGTCATATTGTGACATTTACAAATATTTCTCACATTATGAAATTATGATATTTGTGTCACATTGTGATGAGGAGGCATATGTTTGTCATATTGCGACATTTACAAATGTTTCTCACATTATGAAAGTAGGATATTTGTGTCACATTGCAACAATGAGGCATATGTTTGTCATATTGTGACATTTCAAAATGTTTCTCACATTATGATGTTAGGATATTTGTTTGAAATCACATTGCGACAATAGTAAATTTTTGTCACTTTGCGATGACGAAGCTATGTTTGTCACATTCTTGAAATAAGGCTAGGTTTGTAACATTGCTATGTTACTATGTTTGTCAAAATTTGACAATGAAGACGAAGCTATGATCGGGCTATGTTCATTGGAAGGTAGGGTTTTTGTTTAGAACATTATGGCATTGGAATAGGTTTGTCACATTTTGAAAGTGGGTTATATTTGTCACATTGAGATGTCAGGAAATGGTCGTCTCATTGCAATGTTGGGCGATGTTTTTCACATTGTGGAATAAGGTTTTGTACATAACATTGCGAAAATGGGTTATGTTTTTCACATTGCAACATTTGGAAATGTTTATCACATTATGATGTTAGGCTATTTCTATCACATTGCAATGAGGAGGATATGTTAATCACATTGGGTTGATGATGTTGTATTCTTTAGAGAGAGAAAATACAAAATGTTCGTGACATTGCGACAATGGGGCTATTTTGTTAAATTGTCATGACAAGGCAATGTTCGTTGCATTGTGTCGTTCACATATTTTCATCACATTGCAGCGTTAGGAAATGTTTGACACATTACGACATCGAGACCATGTTGATTATGGCTAACCATGTTGGACCATGTTTATTGTGGTTAACCATGGTTTATTGTCACATTGCAATGCTGATAAGGTTTATTCGTTAGATTGTGACATCAAGTTTTCTTTGTCACATTAGATCATAAGGTTATGGTAATCACATTGCAACATAGCAGTTTTTCTTACCATACTATGGCATTATAATAGGTTTATTCCATTTTGAAATGTTTCTCACATTTCGAAATGTTAGGATATTTGCTTGACATAACATTGCGACAATATTAAATTTCCATCCCTTTGCGACGACAAAACTATGTTTGTCACATTCTTGAAATAGGGCTAGGTTCATAACATTGCTATGTTACTATGTTTGCCAAAATGTGAGGATGAAGACGAAACTATGATTGGGGCTATGTTCATTGCAAGGTAGGGTTTTTGTCTAACACATTATGGCATTGGAATAGGTTTGTCACATTTTGAAAGTGGGTTATATTTGTCACATTGCGACGTCAGGGAATGGTCGTCTCATTGCAATGTTGGGCGATGTTTTTCACATGGCGGCATAAGGTTTTGTACATAACATTGCGACAATGGGTTATGTTTGTCACATTGTGACATTTGGAAATGTTCATCACATTATGATGTTAGGCTATATCTGTCACATTACAATGAGGAGGATATGTTAATCGCATTGGGTTGATGATGTTTTATTCTTCACAGAGCGATTTAAATATAAAAAGTTCATGTCATTGCGACAATGGGGCTATTTTGTTAAATTGTCATGATAGGGTAATGTTCGTTGCATTGTGTCGTTCACATATTTTCGTCACAGTGCGACATTAGGAAATGTCTGACACATTACGACATCGAGACCATGTTGATTATGGTTAACCATGTTGGACCATGTTTATTGTGGTTAGCCATGGTTTATTGTCGCATTACAATGCTGATAAGGTTTTATTCGTTAGATTGTGACATCAAGTTTTGTTCGTCACATCGGATCATAAGGTTATGGTAATCACATTGCAACATAACATTTTTTCTTATCACACTATGGCATTAGAATAGGTTTATTACATTTTGATACTAGGTTATGTTTGTCACATTGCAACGTCAATGAATGGTCGTCTCATTGCAATGTTGGGCTATGTTTGTCACATTGCGACATTATGTTGTTTATGTCACATTGGGACAATGGGTTATGTTTGTCATATTGGGAAATTTACAAATGTTTCTTACATTATGACATTAGGATATTTGTGTCACATTGCGACGAGGAGGCATATGTTTGTCATATTGCGACATTTCGAAATGTTTTTCATATTATGATGTTAGGATATTTGTTTCACATAACATTGCGACAATATTTTTTTTTCGTCACTTTACGACGATGAAGATATGTTTGTCACATTCTAGAAATAGGGTTAGGTTCATAACATTGCTATGTTACTATGTTTGTCAAAATGTGACAATGACACCAAAGCTATGATGGGGATATGTTCATCACATTGTGACAGTAGGACTATGATGGTCACATTGCAATAATACTATGTTACTCATATTGCAACTTTTACTTTACTTTTCATATTACAACATTGGGTTATGTTTGTCACATGACAAGGTTGGGTCATGTTCTACACATTATGGAAAGAATTTTGTCTCCATGTTTTTGAAGAAAATATAACAAAGTGTTTCATTTGTCACAAAGATAGGAACTTTGAACTCATGTCATATATTACATATAAGGAAACTTAGAATCATACTTGTTCTAAAGACATTGATAAAAAATCATCTTTAACTTTACAGATGATGATTTTTAGTTGTTCTAAATAAGTCTCCCACCCATACAAAACTTTCATTAAATTCCACATAGAAACACACATATAAAACTTTTATTAAAACCCCTATACTAAAAAGAATAAATTCCACGCACTCATTAAACCATATTTTCTAATCATTAAAATAAATGGATGTCTTATAACACCCTTTGTATAATATAATTAATTATGTATATTATTATAACTAATTATGTTATAAGACATCCATTAAAATAAATGGATGTATTATAACACCCTTTGTATAATATAACTAATTATTATTATTTAATAATCATTAATCATTAATGTATGATGCATAATAACACCAAAGTATTAATAATACTTTATTAATAATATTTGTAATGTATATAATTTTTACCATTAATAAAGTATTAATAGCAGTTTATTAATACATTTAATAAAGTATTGATATGTATTAATTATTATTAATAAAGTACTATTAATAATATTAATAGTTATTATTATTACAAACTAATAATAATAATTAAAACCCCTTTAATATTAATAATAACTATATTAATCATCTTTAATAATTCTAACAATCCTAACAACACTAACCCTAATAACCTTAACCCAAACCTTAATAACCATTCACCTTAATATATTATTAATACATTATTGTTAACGTAATTAAGCATTAATATTAATTAATAATTATTATATAAAAGACATATGTATACTAACTTTAATAATCCAAACCATTAACCTTTATAAATTATTAATAAAGTATTACTAATATAATTAAGCATTAATATTAATTAATAATCATTATATAAAATACATGTGTATTCTTAAAAAAAAAAAACTTCTTTATAATATAATTAATTACTTATATTAATAATAACTAATAATAAAGTTAATTATTTTTATTATTATTACTTAATATTTATACATATATTAATAATAACTAATAATAAAGTTAATTATTTTTATTATTATTACTTAATATTTATAAATGTATTATTTATAATAACAATAAAGTATTAATAATATTTTATTAATAAAATTATTAATGGATATAATATTTATAATAACAATAAAGTATTAATAATATTTTATTAATAAAATTATTAATGAATATAATTATGACAATTACATTAATAAAATATTATTAATATTTTATTAATAAATTTAATAAAATATTATTATATATTAATATTGTGATTAATAAATTATTATTAACAATAGCCATACGAATCGAATTCAATAGTAAGCTTATCATTAAATTATATTCAATATTAAAATGCTCATAAGTATGCAAAAAACCTGCCGATTCCCTGCACAAATCGCCCAACTTCCAGTACAGGTTACCAGTACCATATTTAGTCTCGATCAATTCATTAGGACATGTACATGAGTTGTTTTATTTCATCCGATGAGGCATTTTTGAGGTTTAATGTCAAAATTGCAATTGTTGTGATGGATTGTCCAGAGATTAAAAAAAAAAATATTATTTACCAGATTCTTGCGAGGTCAAAGTGTTTTAGTTAATGTTTAGATGCTTCTGTGTGTGTAACGTATTAAAAACACAAATTCTGCATTGTCAAGAGCTGAAAACATATTATTTACCAGATTCAGGATTAGGTTCAGATAGTTCTGGATTGTCCAGAGATAAATAAATATTATCTAACGGACTGGCGAGGCTTGAGCGTTTTACTTAATGTCTACATGGTTCTGTGTGTGATGTATTAAAAGCACAAATTCAAAACACCTACCGCTCTTCACCTTCTGGGGCTCTTCACTTGCCGCTCTCCACCTGATATTGTTAATTGAAAATTGAAATTGAAACGCACCCTAAACGTTGCATCAGTAGATGGCCCAGTTCACGTGCATTTAAAAAATGCTTGCCCCAATATGATACACGAGATCAGTGGCAATGGAGATGAGGTACCAATATGATCTGTGGAAATGGAATCCGTGGCAATGAAGATGAAGCAGTGCATGGTAATAATCCAAACGTGGCAAGAAAAAAGTTGTATAGATATTAATTATTGGTAATCAATTAAATATGGCAATCATATTACTGGATAGTAATTTCTTAATATGATTACGTAAATTTGAAAAAGTAAACAGATTAACGGATGCATTTATAAATGGAAAGAAGTTATGAATATTAAATCTTATTCATTGAATTGAGAGGACGACGAAGAATATACTGACATCTTTCACAAGATTGGAATTTATAATTAAAAGCTTCATTAACTCATCAATTCCAATAAAAGTAACTCCTATCAACATAATAACAAATACTTCTTAATAAAGTAAATTATACTCAAATAATTTTCCAATAAAACACAACTATGGATAAGAACAACTCCTTACACCCTATGAACAATATAACTTGTGCAATTATTGCAAATTGTTCTTCGATAAACTGTTTTGTCAAAGACAATTACTCCATTTTTATTGCAGGTTATTTTTTAAATTATGTAATTAGTTTAAAAAAAATTGAGTCTATAAAGCAAAGCCGGGCAATTTAAGTTTGTACATTACACTTTCAAATATACTTAAAAAAATCCATAAACTATCCCTAACTCATATGCCCTCCTTTATACTATAGTTATCCTCCTTTATACCACGGTTATTCCAAGAACCAAAGTTTTCTCATGTGGCTGCAGATTGTTGAGCTTGTGACAAGTAGCTTAAGTACGTATTAGGACTCATATGCCCTCCTTTATACCATAGTTATCCTCCTTTATACCACGGTTATTCCAAGAACCAAAGTTTTCTCATGTGGCTGCAGATTGTTGAGCTTGTGACAAGTAGCTTAAGTACGTATTAGGACATGGCTATGGCTCCACCCAATTTGTTGTGGCTTGTCTTGGATGCTATATTATGTTCATGGTGCATACTAGTATTCCAAGCCATGGTTAAAGGCTGAAATTTATTAGTGTGGCCCTTATACTATTTAAGTTTGTAGAGTAATTCTCCTACTAATAAGACAAAACACTATTCAAATTCCATGTGTTTGGATTCCTTTACTCTTTATAACAATAATAACTTATGACATTCAAATAGAAGTTTTTCTCTTTATTGTCAAATTCCATGTGTTTGGATTCCTTTACTCTTTATAACAATAATAACTTATGACATTCAAATAATAACTTATGACATCCACATAGAAGTTTTTCTCTTTATAACAATAATAACTTAAAAGTTTTTCCGGAAGGACAAATATGAATTTACAACTTCCATTGCATATATAAGAAGTAGCCATGCTTTATGTTCTTTTTATTTCTTTGAACACATGGAAGTTGTCTCCATCTTGATGGCTTCATTGTAGGTGCCTCAAGTGGCATCAAAATATTTATACCTTTTAAGACATTAGCAATATTTTTTTTATTCAATTTTTCTTATTCTTAAAATCGATGTATATGACTACAATTTGTTTTTGGGTATAAATATAATATTAAAGCTACCCCGATTGATTTTGATATCAAATTAGTTAGAGATATATGGGAGGTCGGCCTACTTGGCCTTCACTAGTTAGCTGGAATAAGAAATATATCAATGTTAGCCTACTCAGCCTTGGCTAGTTAGTTGGAATAAGAAAAATATCAATGCATGAGGAGTGATGCTAATCAAAAGAGAGTGAATAAGAAATCGACCAAATATATCCTAGGATCTTAATCTGTGTGTTGTTGTTTTAACATGGCTTTTACAGGAGAAAAAGAATAGGTATAAGGTTGGGGGAGAAACTTGTATTTAGAATTATGAGATCATTTTGAAGATGCTTCATTTGACAATGTAGAGTTTTTCATTTCTCATTTTAGAAATACTAACAACCCCTTGCATTTGTGCATAGTTGTTATACTCAAATCAAAGAATTACATGTAGAAAAAAAATATAGAATAAACCCAGGGCTAGCTAGCATGGACCTTGATGACCTAGAAGAAACAATTGACTTGGTTGAAGTAGTAAAAGAGTAAGCATCCAAACTAGTAGCATCCATTCAATTCTATCCCTTGGTATCCCCTTCATTTATATAATGCACGACCAATGGATGTGTTCCTCTATTTGTCCACTACCCATAATAATGCCTTTCATCATTATGAGTGAGTGTGTTTCCCAATACCAAATGTTATGTTACAAAATTACTTAAGATATTAATATAAACCAGAAGTACACACCATGTACAACAATGTAAGTGTGGAGCACAACTCCAATATAGATAACAGAGATGATTTACACTATAAATCCTTAAAGAACATGAGAAACTCCTCCAAATATCCAAATACATTCATACATCACAATTCTCATGCCTCAATAATTAATACATGATCTCGAAATATACCTATTAGCACTTACACATGAGGTCTCTTTACTATTAGGCCGACCCTATTACATATATATTTACACATTACATGTGCATTTAGCCCCATATATGCCCCCCTTGGGGTCATATCATATGCATTTAACCATATATATGCCTCCCTTGGGTCATAACAACGAAGCTCCAAAGTTGTCTGAAAACCCAATTTTGGACGTTGTTACGAATCTCATGCCTCTTGAGCTAATCAAGGGGGTCCTCAATGCAAGTGATGAAAAGTTGCTCAAGTATCCGCTTCCTCAAGTTTTTACCAGTGAGTAATTTTTTTTCTGAACTCATACCTAAATGTTCTTTTTCTACACTAGATTTTAGTAGGCAACAACTTTAATAAAAAGACCGGCCTTGTTTCGCTCCCCACAGGTGCTCTACATTAAACAATATTACAATGGTTGCTACAATTTTAATGTAATGGATGCTACAATTTGGCGATGATAGAAAGATGGTCAGGCGGTAGGAAGGTGTAGGCAGTCCAGTACCAAATGCTAGCTAGCTAAAGGTAAATGTGAAAGAGGGCACATGCCCAATGCCAAATGCAACCAACCAAGTCCATAATAATTTTTTGTCAAGGATAAGCTAGGAAATGAAAAAAATACATTTATTATTTGTTAGTCATCATAATTGTTTGTCAGATATAATCTAGGGAATGAAAAAAATAAATTGAAAGGAACAAATTATGCAATAAAACTTCAAATGTTAGAATGAATAAAATTGTAAATAAAAAAAAATTCACAAAATATTTAATAAAAAAAATTGCAAGCCATGCTAAAAAGTTAGGCAATAATAAATGTATGAAAAGTTAAACATGAACTAATAGGCATTCAAGGCTTAATGGAATGCTATAGTTCTCTGTCCTTACACAAATATTAATACTAATATTAATAATAAAAAATTATATATTGATCTTTAAAATATTTTAACTTCTATATTTATCTTTAAAAAAATAATAAAAATTTGTTTTTACACAAATATTAATACTAATAATAAAAAATTATATATTAATTTTTAAAATATTTTAACTTCTATATTCATCTTTAAAAAAATAATAAAAATTTATATATTGATTTTAAAAATATTTTAATTTTTATATTTATTTTTAAAAATTTTATTGAATTAATTTTTTTTTTAATTTATGTATTGATCTTTAAAACTTTTATTTGATTAAAAAAAAATTATACATTTATTTAGACCTTCCTTTATACTAAGATGAAAAGTATTTAGTTTTATTAGACTATTAAAAAATAACAAAATCGTTCAAATAAGTAAATTTATAAAAGTAGAATAATGAAGGAAAATTACAAATCAACACACTTTTGGGTGGTAAAGATAGAATCAACATACTCAAGTGCCTTTTTAAGGAATTGTCATTTTCATATTCCTCTCGAGAATACAAGAGGAAGCAGATCTTCTTTCAAATTCAATATTACTGAGACAGACAAGAGTGCTCTTTTTCAGCTATTGGCTGGATGACCATGAGGGACCTATGCTTGTTTTTAAAATTTTCTAGGACTAGAAGCACATTTTTGTCAGCAAATTTTGTATATTCTCAATCTTTTCTCTGAATCTGTGCAGTCCCACTTATCGTCTTACTTACATTGCGTAGCTTTTAAACTTTCATCTTTCCTTAGCATATTGATCTCTTAGCCAACATATTTTGGCATTTGATGCCCAATAGTCTGGTGAAAGATTTGACTTGTTTGCGATATTCTTCCGTCGATGTACTGATTGTGAGAACACATTATATTCAATTTTTTCATCTAGAAAAAGAAAAAAAGTAAACTTATAAAAATGAGTATACTAACATGCATTAAATCTGAGAGTACCTCCGTTAAATTTAATTAGATTACATTAGGTAGAATTGCTAAGGACAAAATTGCACCACCCCAACGGTAATATCGTAACATCAATAAGAGCATTCAACAAATCACAACTCAAATCAAATTAATATTTTACCATACATTGGGGCTAATAATATCCACCCTATTACATAATATTTAATTGTAATATTTGATGTTGTTTGGAATGGTGTATTATATAATATTTAATATTGTTTGGAATGGTGTATAGGTTATTGGATTTGAAAACAATTTATACTACACAATGTTTAATGGGGAGGTATATACATTGTTGGATTTGAAAACAATTCAAATCCAACAATCAATATACCACCCATACTCCATAGCAAGGTAGATATTGACCTATATACCTGAAAACAAAAAATATCAACTACCTTTTTCAAATTCAAAATTCAAGTAGATCGGAAGCCTTGTCCGACTCCTAGATTACCAACATCTCCCTTAGACTCACCATTGGTGCAGCCCGAGAATGGACAAATTACTACCGGTGCTCTCACAGCTCGGGATACATCTTACTACTACAGAATATCAACTCAATTGGTCCGGGGGTGACCGCTTAGGTATTCTCACTACACAAAATGTATATGCAGAGATTTCAAACACTCGCTGGCTCACAAATCTCAGCAGATGGAAAAATTGTTTTTGGTCGTGGTGCATACCACCCAAAGTAAAATTCTTTACTTGGTTGTTGATTGAGTACAAAATAAATACATGGGATATCCTCTTGAGAAAAGGATGGACGGGCCTAGGTTATTGCTAGCTCTACCAACAAGATTTGGAATTGATCGACCATCTCTTCATAAATTGCTCTTTCTTCAAACAAGTCTGGAATATCACTGCCTCGGCACTAAAATCACAATCCACTTGGGACGGTTCCAAGATAGTAGAATGCTTTGAAGCGTGGACCGACATCAAACAAAATCATACATATCTCCCCCCATTCATTTGCTAGACAATTTGGTTGGAAATAAATTCAACCATTTTCGATAATTCTATCCCATCAACAAGAGCAGTTGCACACAAAGCACTTGGCTTATACCACTCCTAGATGAACACACATGCCAAAAAACCAAGACTATATTGCAACAAACATAAACCAGCACTTGAAGCTATTCCCACAGGTTGGTTTGACGGGGCAGCTTTGGAAAATGGAATGAGAAGTGGAGCTGGAGGATTAATAAAACTCACTTAGAATTCTTACTACAAATGGACATACAATTGTGGCCCAGGCACCAACACTAGGGAAGAACTTTTGGACGTCTGGGCTACACATCTTTTGGCTTCTAGACTCCATATAGATGTCCTTCAGGTTGTTGGGGACTCCATAATTGTCGTAGAGTGGTTGAGAAATAGAGGAGACCTCCAAGTTGTCTCCCTACTTGCGTGGAAAAATAGAATCAGAAATATGCAGACTACATTTAAGAAGCTCAGCTACATCCATACATAGCGTGAACATAACAAGTCTGTCGTCCGCCTCTCTAAGGAAGCGCTACAGAAAAATGTGGGAATAATCACATACAATCTCTGGATAGATGGACATGAGGGGACGACTCTATCCATATCCCTGTGCTAAGATCATATTACAATCCATCTTCCTCAGCAGACTTTCTTGACATAAAAGAAAGATTATTTTCTGAACACAACACACATTTTACTCTTTCTATTCAAGCCTTCCTCGACCTCTTCTAGC
>JASDQU010818635.1:32486-51223 GCA_032191745.1 Picea mariana | reverse complement strand
TGGAGGTTATATATGAAGGAGACAAAAAATTCAAGGAAGCCAAACTACAAACCTGTAGAGCTCAGTTTGAAAATTTGAAGATGAAAGAAGAAGAGAACATTGTTGAATATCTTCATAGAGTATATGAGGTAGTTAACTCAATCAGAGCAACTGGAGAAGAAATTAAAGACAAACCCATTGTACAAAATATCTTAAGATCATTACCTATGAGGTATGATGCCAATATTTCTACAATTGAAGACATACTAGACCTTGAAAAACTAACAATAGATGATCTCCATGGAATTCTTACAATGTATGAGATGAGGACAAGACATGAAAAACCATCAAAAGGAGAAGAAACATTTAAGGATTCTAAAGAAAAGAAGAATCAAGTGCAAATGTATAATGAATATCAATCAGACATATCATATGTAGAAGAGGCCAACTTTATAAAGAAACTCCAGAAAGGATATGGAAAATATAAAGGAAATTTACCCTTAATATGTTTCAACTATGGAAAAATTGGAAAATTTTCTAATAAATGTCCCTATCCTAAGCAAGAGGAAAGTGGCGATGATTTTTTTTTTCAAATATCATAAGAAGAGAAAGACCAAAGGTAAAAGGAATTTCTACAAGAAGAAGAAAACTTTCTTTACCTAAGAAGACAGTAGCTCATCTAAAGAAAGTGAAGAAGAGGAGCCAAAGATTCTATTTATGGGAATGAAAAATCAAGATGATAATCATTTGGAATATGAAGAAGAAGTGAACCTTGAGGAATAATTTATCCGTGCAATTGAATAACTAAGAAAATCTAAAAAGAAAAACAAGTTACTAAGGGAACAACTTCTAAAGTTTGAAGAAGTTATAAAATCAAGAGAAAAAGAGGTTTCCAAAACCATTAGTGATTCAAAACAATTGATTATTGAGTTAAAAAGCCAACTCCAAGAAACCAAAAGAAAAGAAGAAATATTGAATAATTAACTCAATGAAAAACAACAAACATGTAAGATATTGTAAAATGAAATAATTCAACTAAAAGGAAGGAGGAAATAGGGAAGATTTAAGATTGTTCATGTTGATACCCCTATGAGTATTGAAGCATAGAAGAATGCAGAGGCTCTTGGGTTACAAATGGATGAATAGATAACAAGCATAATTGAAAGCAACATGGTTCGATGGTATAACTCTATGCGGGATTTGACATGGTTTTTTCCAGGTCTTCATCTGCCAAGGAACAATGTTGGTTATGTATTCTCTCAGTGAAGTTGTGTGAATGGTGTTACAAGGGAAAAAATCTCTATGGCCAAGGGTAAACCACAACAGATAGGTATGAATGTAGAAATCAACTCAATTCCAACATATGCTATATAGACTAATGTGCAATACAAGAAAGAGGCCTACCTCGATCGAACATTTGATGATGTTCCACCGTTGAGCACTTTGACCCAAATCTTTATACCTACAAGAAGTTCTCAACAAACAATCAAAAAAAGTATATAGTGATGCTATAAAAGGGATTAGCACATCAGATAGCATAATCCATAAATAAACATTACGAACACGCCCATGGATAATAATCATATATTTGAAAGATACCAATAGGACGGGAAAGGAGTATTTCTAATAAAAATTGATCAGCAGAAGTGTCAACTTTACAGACTTCCATGTCGGCATTATTCGAAGCCAAGAAACCAAGTTCCTTCCAATTGGGTCTCCACCACTTCAATCCTCCACCAAAGGCAAGATCATGAGAAAGAGATAAAGAGGTCCTCTCAATAATAAAGGAAGAGCTTGGGGGTTGAACACTACGTTCATACTTGAGGGACAAAGGGATGCAAACTCAATATGAAGTAATTTCTCTAGATTAACTTTTCTCTCAAAGTTGGATGCTTTCTCCTCTTTTCCATAGCTCGAAATTGTGCTCTTATAGCCTTCAGAATGAAATTGAAGGGTCGAGTCAGAACGTTTCCAATATATGGAAGGCCAAGGATCAGAGATCTCTTGTCATGATATAGAAACCCAACCTCATTTTGTATTTTCTGGCACAAATCCTGATATACGTGAGCTGCAGTGGAGCATCAAGTGTATACACATATTATATAACTAATAGGGAGCGTATATGTGGAAAAATGTATGTTTTAGCTCTGGATTCATAAAAAAAGGGATGATAAGTCTGCATAGGGAAATTGAAAAAGACCCTCTGTGAAAGATAACAATGGTGAGGAAAATATTTCTATAACAAATTTCCCCTAATGTGTGAGATCAAAGGAGTATCTGCGATGGCTGAAATACATTATAAATAACCCAAAAGTGGAGTGGTAGAGAACCAGTAGGATGGACTCAATTGCTCATTACATTATGTACTGACTTTGCATGCATGGCTGCCAAGAATACAATGCAGATCCATGTGGAAAATATACCAAACAAGTGTTCATGGCCATGAATAGGAAAATAAAAATGCGGTTATATGCCAAAAGTTGTCATAGTTATGAATAAGGCCCAGTGAAACCAATCTCAAAAATCAATCTAAAGATATTTATATACCATGGAGTACAATCTGATCTCCCATGATCACTAAAGTCAAATAGGTACTCATCCAATGAAATGGAAGCAACAACTCAGGAAAGTTGCGGCCACATAGTGATGTCTTCAAGTCTTCTACCCTATCTGCCAATGGTGCAAGTCTACATCATGTGAATACATGAGTTGAGGTAGAACACGATGAGACATTGTTTGATTACCAGTCATTGAAGTATACCGTTAACAAATGTGAGACAACCTATCGATAATGAAATTAGGTATCATGGCACCGAGTACATCTCTACAAATGTGAATAAAGGAGTTGGTGTCGAACACTTGAGATATCCATTGATTAGGAGACATTGATGTATTCCCATTTGTCAATGGTGAGACAGCCTGCCACTAATGATTGCAAGCCTCAAGGCACTCATAAAAATCTAGGTCTCTTCTCCAAAATAAATGAGTTGAAGTCGATGGAAAGAGACCCGTTGAAAGGAGAGCATTGAGACATCTCTCATCAGTCAGCATGAGGAACAAAGCATGAGCTTCATGATTTGGTGGATATCGAACAAAGAACATGTTCATGAACCAATGACCTTGTGTGTCTTTTGCGTGTGCCAAATGCAAGCGGTACACGAAAAGGACCCTATGAATAGCAGCCGATGATGAAAAACTATTGACAAAGGCGAGGAAACCACCACTAAGGCTAATGGCATCCAAGACACTGCATGAATCCCAAAGTGTGAATATATGTCTTGCTGTCGAACATAAGGGAAACCACCCAGTCAATGACCAATGATGAAATGTCGATTGCTGGGTTCAAGGTGACCTACAAATGATGAAAGTAGGGCCAGGGTGCATGATAAGACCAAAGTATTATGT
The DNA here is from genome assembly GCA_032191745.1 of Picea mariana. NCBI lineage: Eukaryota > Viridiplantae > Streptophyta > Pinopsida > Pinales > Pinaceae > Picea > Picea mariana. Next base: position 47,839 of record JASDQU010818635.1, on the reverse strand, counting down.
GATTCTGAGACAAACTAAGGGTATGGCCGACATGCAAAGTCAAGATTTCTGAGGAGTGGCTGACACAGGTTGATATACTTCCTTTGAACAAGAGCATGAGACATATGGTGGACTTCGGCAGCATGGACTCAATGATGTGACAATTAGATGCAGGAGGCATCAATAACGTTCTCTATAGGGACTGGAAGAGTAACCAGTCGGTAAAGAAAAATCTGTAGCGAGATCAACTTCCTAAGGCCATGCTAAAACCAAAATTATGATGACACAAGGACTCAATAACTTTGTGCTCTATTCAAAGGCGACACGACTACTACCAATTACAATATAGTATTCCCTTCCCACCCATCTTTTTTTGTTTTTTCATAAAAAATGAATGCTATGATACAGAGGGGAGAATGAGTGTCGCAAGTAAGAAAAACTAGTTCCAGTCGTGGAACATACCTATGCTCAATGCAAGGAAATGCATGCGGGAGATGGACACTTGGGGTGATGTTCCCTCCATGGTATAGGGTGTCAAATTGTGAAGGATAAAAACAAGGCTCTTCTTGGTTGAGGATGCAAACTGCTTAGGCAATGGTTTATAACGCGAAGTGAGAACCAGCAAAAGGCTCAATACAACAAGCGAGGGCATGAGATGCAATCACAACTTAATGCCAAAAAAATGTCCTTTTTTATATATTTTAGTCTACTTGGTTTGAAAAAGGGGTAAACTTGTGCCAAATAGACATCTTTTCAAATCCAATTTACGAGTGTGAAAAAGACGAGTTCACTCAACAATATTTTCTATTTTTCATAGCGAGTCGGAAAAGAGATTAACTAGGACTCATGATCTTTCAAATCCAATTTTAACGAGTGTGAAAGGGACAAATCACTCGATGATCTTTTCAGTTTTTAGACGATTCGGAAAAGAGCTTAACTAAGACTCGTTATTGGGAGTCCGCAGGTAATAAGGTCGCGTGTGCATGAATGAGAAATGAGACTCATTGTAAATTCACGTATTGATTTATAATGGACTCTCGGTCCTAAGGAAAAAAAATCGGCATGGGTACCAAATGACAAAGAGGTTCAAACTAGGGTACCCATGTTTTGTAAGCTCTACCATTTATTAACGATGCTATTGATAGCAGATGGAGGTTTATGCGTCACGACTCACAATAAATGGGTTCGTACCTAAGGCGTAAAAAGCGGTAGTTGAAGGATAATGCAAAAAAAAATGCATGATGGAGTATATACCTATCCTATATGCTAGGTTATGAATATACCTGCCCGAGGAGATGAACAACCAACCATGACGCTGAAATCCGTAAGTTTATTGAGTCAAAACTACAAAAACCAGCTTAAAACCATTCTTGAATTAGTCCATTAAACAAAACAATAGCATAAAACTATATCAAGTGGGTAAAAAATGGCTTATAAATAGTAATAAAATCAAAATTTACTGTTTCATTTTCATTTTTACCCAAATAGTGCAATTTGGACTAAAACACCTCTAGAATTCAAACAACAATCGCAGGAGAAATAGGCAACGAAATTACGCACCGTCTGGACTAGGTAACTCTTCATCCCATCCTCTTCAAATTCAGTGGTTTACATTTTTTTATTTAGGCTCTATTTTGTTAGTTTTTAAGGGCGCAAATTGGGTTTTTCGGTATACACGGGTTTCTATGAATATGTCGCATATACGACTAGATATACACCCTTGTGTGGACTACAGGGGGCATATATCGGGCCCTACCCATGACTGTTTGTAAATAAACCGCGTATACATGCGCAAATGGAAAAAAAAGAAAAGTTTTTGAATAAAAAATGATTTTTTTTTTTGCAGGATGGTGTTGGAATGGAGAGAGTGAGAGCATGAGGAGGTAGATGCAGCAGTGGATCGAGATCTGATGGCTCAAGCGGCTTTAAAAAAATGTGATTTATACAAGTTTTGGGCTCTCAAAGGAACAAGGGCCCAAGTGAGGTTGTTGGAAATGCTGGTGGGCTATTGGGATCCTGATAGCGAGAGTTTTATCCTTGATGGACAACCATTAAGGATCGAAGTAGATGACATCTACTTCTTGAATGGACTTTCATGCTAAGGAGAGGTTGTGGACCTCAAGTCATGTGGGGCAGGGAGTGGGATGAAGGTCGAAGAATACATCGAGGACCACTGTGTTGCAGGGAATCCCATGGTGGGAAGTCAAATCCTTATCCGAGCTATAGGTAACCTCAGTCTAAAGATTATTGTGCTCGTGCTTACCAGGATCATCGGATCAACCTTGTTGCATCAAGCATCGAGACCACTTATGTTTTACGCACTGGAGTGTGTGAGACCCACCGTCTATAATTGGTATACCTCACTACTGAACAACATGAAAGGTCAGTTGACAGAGTGAAAGCAGTGGGGGAAGCGAAACTTCGGGTTTTCCTTTATCCTTTGCAGCTTCTTTTTCGAGCGAGTCCCAGGTCTAGGACCTAAAGTAGAGATCATTCCTAGAGGACCACGTGATCCAGCTATGGCATGATGGATCGAGGTCATGAGACAACAGGGGGGAGGTAGGGTGGTGACACCCTACCATGATGATTTTTTCTTCTAGTGGCGGAGACAAATCGTAGCTCCTGATGACTATCCATATGTGGGAATTGATTTTAGAGGAGATCCTCATATGCCACTTCCACCAGGAGCCACCTACGGTGCCATAGGTAAAAAGTTTTTATATATTTCATTTTTTTTGTATTTTTGTATTGAAGAGAACAAAAATATTTTTGGATGGTGTTTTAAATATTAACTCGATACTTGTGTGATTGCAGATGTGGGTCCGCAATGGCCAAAGGGATTCCTATGACATAGAAAGAGGCACCGGGGAGATGAGGCAGTGGGAGGAGAAGCAGAGAGAGTCCTACAAAACGTGTAGGGTAACTTGTCTCATTTGACACAGAGGATTCCTATGGTTCAGGTGGAGGATCTACCTGAAGCCATGCAGTGATAGGTTTTCAGTGTACCTAGAGCATGGGTATGACTCTTTCGGCATCTTGCAAACACTATGGTTTGCTATCATGATACACATCCAGTGCCACAGGCGTAGATGTCATGGGACATGTATATCGACAGTATATGTATTTTGAGGGTTTTAGCCCCAATTTTGTAATATAAACACCATATTTTTTGGAAATATATAAAGAAGGATCTTCGACTTTACTCATATCTTACAATGTGTATATTGATTTAATGGTCTTCTTTTCTTTATTAATGTGACAAATGCCAATCTAAAACATAATTAGCGTAGGCATTAGATACATGATTAGAACTTCTAGGAATGTGAAAGTATGTAATAAAATCAAATTGTCGTTCTAAAAGACGTACCCATAGGAAACAACAGAGCAACATCTGATCACGCACATGGTAACGGCCGTTCAACTGACATACAAATAATTCAGAATCCAGGCAAACCTCTAGAGAGCGAATACCATGTGAGATGGCATCGTGCAAAAGTTCTATGACGATGCTATATTCGACCACATTATTCATGGACGACCCTAGGCATATGCCACCTGAAGACACTAGTAGACCCTTGGGTGAGTAAATTACGCAAGTGGAGGAAGCCAAGTTCCATGTATGATGACTGGCTCTGTCTTCAAATCCTAGGTAGACCGAAGACTTCGTTGACATTTGCCAACCAAAAGGGAAAACTCGATAAGAAAGCCAAAGACAAAAAGAAAAAAAATGTATATACACTAAATTTACATTAGTGACCATGTTTAAACCCCAGCTTAGACGCTAGTTCTACCATCATTTCATTATGAAAGTGACTGCCATGACCAGTGACAATATCACTCGGGATACCGAACCAGGAAATAATTTGGTTGAACATGAAGAAGGTTGCAGTCTTCCCATCGAATTTTATAGTAGGCATGGCTTCGACCCACTTGGTAAAGTAGTCGAAAACCACGATGATGTGTGGACGCCCCCAATCGAAGTTGGGTTGCAATCGACAAAATCTACCCCCCACTTGGTGAAGGGACCAGTGGTAATGACTGGGTGAAGAGGGGCTGGGTGCGAGTGCATTTTTCGAGTGAACACCTGGCAGGGGTGACACTTCTTAATCGCTTCAATGCAATCTTTAAAGATGGTGGGTCAGAAGTAACCAACTCCCAGTATTTTTTGGGCTGTCGCAAGCCTGGATAGGTGGCCACCACAAGCCCCTTTGTGGCAGTCATTTAGGACTAACTTGGCTTCCTTGTGAGTTAAGCAATGACATAAGATATTATCTATTCCTCAACGATACAAAGTGTTGCCGATGATGGTATAATTTTTGGCTTGGTATCTAACTCGTCGTCGATCATCTCGCGAGAGATGCTGAGTGAACTTAAAGGTTTGAAGATATAAAACAATGTCTCCATACTAGGGGTCAGATGACGAGACAAGGAAAATGTGTTCGTCTACAAACGAATCTACATGGATAACATCCTCGTCTAATTGTGGGAAATCGGATATTAACTCTGCAAAAACTAGTGACTTCTTGGACTTGGCTAAAGCAAAGTTGAGATCAAGTTCTTGTAAGATGACAATCCATTTATTATATTTCCCACATATGATACACCTAGTGAGGACGTATTGAAATGGATTAACATCAACGACTACAGTAGTTTTGCAAAGCAATATATAGTGTCGTAAACATTGGACTGCGTGAATGACAACCAAAGCTAGATTTTCGACGTGAGAGTAATTAATCTCAGGACCGACTAAACTTCGACTGAGATAGTAGATGACATGCTCATGGAGCTCATCATCCTCCTAAACTAGAACCATACCAATCGTCTCTTCAGACACAACCATTTATAATAAGTAATCTCTACTGTAATTAGAAGATTTCAGCAGAGGAGACGATACCAAGGCTTTCTTTAAGGTGTCGAAAGATTCCTGGGCTTGCTCATCCCAGATAAATGAGGTGTCTTTCTTTAGTAGGCACATGAAACCCTTAGTGATAATGGCATAATTCATTATAAACCGACGCAGAAAGTTAGCTTTCCCCTGTAAACCTTGAAGTTGTTTAATCGTGCATGGGGGAGGCAATTGAAGTATTGTCTCAACCTTAAGAGGATCTACCATGATCCTAATCTCGGAAACTAAAAATCCTAAGAGACGGCCAGACCTAACACAAAATATGCATTTGTGAGGGTTTAACTAGATTCTATAGTAATGCCATCTTTCAAAAACCAGCCAAAGGTGTGTGACATGAGCCACTCTCCTGTGAGAGTGAGAAGCAATATCATTGAGGTAAGTTTCGACTATATGCTTGAGATCATGAAAAGCAAAATTCATGGTGTGTTGGAAGGTTGCTTCGATATTTTCTAGGCCGAAAGGCATTTTCTGGTATGCAAAAGTACCCCAAGGACATATACATGCCATCTTGTGTTGGTCCTTAGGTTTGATCTGAACTTGGTTATATCCTGAAAATCCATCCATAAAGAAAAATATTTCACTTCCCGCACACTCATCGAGAATCTGATCATTGAAAGGTGAGGGGAAGTTATCTTTAGGACAAGATTTGTTCAGGTCGTAAAAGTTCATACACACATGGATGGTTCCTTGCTTTTTATTCACAGGAACGGGGTTGGATACCCATTTGGTCAAGGGAACTGGGTAGATGAAGCCAACATTAAGTAGCTTCTCCACCTCTGCCTTAATAGCGGGGGCCTTCCTAGGATTAACAACTCTAAGACATTGTCGAACATGTTTAGCATCGAGATAAGTTCTAATTTCATGTTTGACAATACGAGGGTTGATCCCTGGCATCTCTTCATATGACCAAGTGAATACATCTTGAAATTATTTGAAGAGTTTGGTGTAGATTGAAATCTCTTCTGGAGAACAATCCGCACCTATATTTACATTTTCAAGTTTTCCAGGGGTACGAGAGATGTCGATCGAGACGGTAGGAGAAATACTTTCCATATTTCCTTCAGCATAAATACCATGCATATCAAGTGGAACTACGGCGTGACTGACTATCTCACTCAAGGTAGACCGAAAATCATCTTGCTCGATTCTTTCAAGACTTGGAATAAAATAAGATCGATGATGCATATCGTCCCAAGGTCTCTTGAAAACATTCATGGCTTCAAGGATGGATTCATCTGAAGGAAAAGTCTCATATAAGAAATCATGTGAACATTATAATGAAGTGGCCCATACGGGCCTAAGAATGGGATCCTCCTCGTCCATCTATGAGGTAATAGGATCAGGATTGATGAAAGAGTCAAGGATAGCTTGATACACAATCTCCACTGCCAATAGTGGCATATCCATGCCAACATGCAACTGACCTTCAATCGATGAAGTCAGAGAAGGTAGGGTCCAAGGATCACTAAAATAGGAAGTGTGGAAAGGAATGGACCTCTCTGCTGAAGAAGGCCTACTAGATATGGCATAAATGTGGTGAATCGATGTTGAGAAGTCGAAAGTACCCATGAGGGAAGAATACATTCCGACACGGATATTCTCAGTTGCCGACTGAGAATGTCCGATCATAGGGATTGACGGTCCAACAAATGCGTTAGGACTAGAGTATGCAAAGGATAACTGGTCGATCGTCATGATCTCCCTCTAATGAGGAAAACAAAGTACAGAGAAAACAGACGATACAACAATGATGATAGCATAGGTCCAATTGTGACCTAGTAACAAGTTATAATCGAGAGGTGCATCAACTACCCCTACTTCCATCTCTACTATCTTCCCACCTAACTGGACCGGAAAGGCAGGGAGAATACCATGAGGGCGTAAGGAATGATCATCAAATGCAGTCAACATGTTTGACGACTTGGAAAGGGTCAGAGAACTGATAGCTTTCCAATAGACTAGGGACACCACGCAAGTGGTAGCACCTTCATCAATGACCGCTCATTTGATAGTATACTTGGAATACTCCACATGGATTTGAAAAGCCACATGGTAGGGTAAGTGAGGCTTTACCTCCATGACATCAAACTTGAGAATAAGGAATTCCTCTATGATGGACACATCTACAGTACCTCCAAAGCCGACATCACACAAGGGGTTTGGCCAAGATATTCAACAATAGAGTAGTTATGGGTGTCTCTAGCATTAGGGTTGTGGGTAGAGCACTTGAGTACTCCTTTCAGAATACGAGGCAGTGGCTCTATTTTCTTGATTTGTAAGTTCATCTCTGAGGGTGGAGGAGGAGCTTCTAGGCTCATACTAGCTTTTGAAGAGTTATAATCTCAAGAGAGGGTTGCTATATCAATTTTCATGTCAACCATATTGATGCAAACACGATCGCCATCTTGCGACGGTGGGCTTTGACTTCCACCAGACACATTTCTGACGCTCGAAGAACTCGAGACTAAGTGTTGGTTGTGTGGGAATGGATTCATCAACACATCGGGCGATAGATTTAAAAGCCTCACAGCCTCCACAAGTTTGGGGCACAAGTGGGTGAGGTGGTCATCGGTATAAAGTTTACAAGGAAACTTCACCTCACGCTTCTCTTTCTTGCCCTCTCCAGCATTATCATTTTGTTTCCCATTATTATCTTTGTCCTTAGGCTTATTCTTTCCACCCTTATGATTATTTCGACCTTTCCTTTTATTCCCATCTGGTTGCTGGTTACCATTTGGGTTTTTCGATGATTGCACATAATGTACATCCGTCGACTGGATGGGTTTTGAGGATTCAGATGAAGCTAGTCCTCCGGTAGACTTTGTTGCTGAGTCTGTGGATTTTACATTGGTGGACCCTACAATTCCATCGACATGAGGTCCGAGAGTTTGTCTAGCATCATGATTTGTTCATGGTGTGTCTGGAAGAAGGTGGTATAACATCCTAGACTGAGCATATATCAAATCAAATTGTTGGGCTCTAAGGATAGCTTCTTCCTTACCGAAGACCCCAAAAGTAGCAACATTCTTTGAAATAGGAGGGTGTAAAGACTTTAGGAACCATTCTAGAATAAAGGTAGGGGGTATAGGAGTATTAACCAACCGCCTTCACCTACACCATTCCTGGATGTGGTTTGAGATGTGAGTGTCGGTACCCTGGCTTAAAGTTGACAAAATTTCAAGGCCAACATCATAATGAATGGGTAGTTGAAAGTGATTGAGAAAGGCTAGCACCAACTGATGGAATGACCCATATTTCCCCTTAGGTATCTCAATGTACCATTGTGAAGCCACTCCAATGAGAGTGCGCTAAAACAATCGTAACCTAATAGAATCATGGTTCAGATAATTCGATGAGCACCAAAGGTGAAAAGTAGTGACGTGATCACCAGGGCCTTCGCCATTCTTACCTTCAAACTTTGGAGTGTCTGATGGAAGTTTGGTATGGATAGGGGGCCATGCGGGGTTATGACTCACTGGGTCATTCATTAGTTTAGACAAATCTGGCAGATTAAGCATGGCCAGAAAGGGAATACGGGGTTGCGACACCTGACCCCATCCTCTCGCGAAAGATTGTGCGTTAGAAACTGTGTTCCATCCAGGATTCTGGTGAGGACCAAAACCTTGTCCGAAATTATAAGAATATCCTCTAAGCTGATTCGTAAAATATGGATTGGGCATCATTCCAACAAGAATGTTCTGATAAGGGTTATGAAAATTTCCCCCAGTTGGATTAGATCCAAGCTAGGGGCTGTTAAAATTTCCCCCAACTGGATTAGATCCAGGTTGGGGAGTGCCCAAAGTGTAATACTGACCTCCTCTAGGTGGGAACATGGAGGATTGAAGTGGATTCGTCATGCCAAAAGTATTGGTCAGAATCGACACCGAGGGGATAGGGATATAGGGCAGAACTTGTCCACCAACTGGGTTGTTCCATCGAACCATAGAAGGATTAAACCCAGGGTTAAGAATAGGGACATTCCCTACATTAGGATTTGCATGGGGAATATGAGAACCACCAAACGGAAAAGGAGTGTAAGAAGGTGTAGTGCCCCCAAGTCCAAGGCTAGTGTTATGACCAACAACTGTGATGGCAGTTGAAAACTGCGAGGTGAAGTTAGGCATACAATAAGAAAATGGACTATAAGCCATGGGGACGGTATAAACATTGTAACTTGGTGAGTGGCCAAAACCCCCAAAAGGGTTTGAGGAAAGAGATGAAGCATTAACTACAGGCCGAGCCATAGTACCCATGTAAGCCTCCGACACTGGAACTATAGTGGTTGTAGGTGTCGAAGGAGTGCCATTAATTATAGTGGGATTGGGAGTCGAAGAACTCCCAGTGTTCTGAAGACTAGACTGGGTACTCATCCTTGTGGGATCACAAGTTTGAAAAGTGGATGTGTGTGTACCACTACTGATAACTTAGAAGGTAAGGACTCAAAAACTGGTGGTAACTGTAACAACCGACGAGACTTGCGAGGAAGTTGTTTTGACTCCACGACGACTTATGAATATTCCACAAATAAAAATATATCATATGGCCAACTAGTAGTCAAAGAGCATACCAAAAAGTGAAACGGCCAATATGCATGCAAACGGGATAAAGTGGCCGAGAGGCCTCCCTTGCAAAAGAAAGTTTGTCTCATCCAGGAGGGACTTGAGACTCCCCGCTAAAGTTTGGAGGTAACATAATCAGTTATAAGGGCCCTCGTGGGCTTAACAACCAGTTGGTAAGATTTCCCCGTAGAGGTAATCCTCCATAAAGGTTGTGTGTTGTCTGACCCTTATTTGACTCAATGTACAAGCAGAATAACCCCTACAAGTAACCTATGAGATACCTAAGTCAAGAAACTAATAAACCATTGTATAACTGATGCACATATGAGCAGTTGTAAGTCCATATCACCATATGGGTAGGGTAGAAAATCCTGAAACCTTGAAAGCACCGCCTCTCATAGAGGTATGGGCACTAGCAAGATTCCAAAATACGAATAAATCCACAGAAATATCTCTGACGCTAGGTGAGTATCCAGGGGTTATCCCTTCAACTAAATTTGCACGACCTCGTGATTAACTCCGGTGTGAGCAGAGCCTCATGATCTTACTGATTATACAATGGACTTCTCAACTCCCTGTCTTAGACACATATGTTGATTTAATTGCCTTGGAGAAGTTTACTCACAAAATCCTATTCCAAGGCACTAAATCCTAAGCTAGTTTGTTCACCCTAAAAATAAAATCGTGACTAATCAATTTTAGTTTAAATCATAAATTTTATTGGACGTGGTTACTCAAAAAGGTATGGAAGTGAAACTCATGGTGTTATGAATCTGCTAGAAAATAAATATGGATATAATGCAAAGTCTATCTTTAACTTTTCAATGAATGATATGCTAATAAAAATAGTGCAGTCTTTAATTTTAAATCTGCAATTCAGAAGTAAAATACAATATTTCACTAAATGTGCTAAGTTAATGATAAAAATTCAAAGACAAAAATGCCAACCAATGCAAAATGCCTATTTTTTGTATTTTCAATATTCTAAAAAGAAAATGCATGGACTGACAAGCAACTTGACATATAAATTCTATTGTGTATAAAAGCAATAACTCGAGCAGAACACCAAGTAGCCAAGCAAACAACCCAGATAACAAGGACAAATAAAAAATGGAAAACAAAGAGAAAGATTCCGCCCAAAAATTCAACTCCAAACAGGTTTCCTATCATCCCAGATAATCTCAACAGGCACTACAGAGACTTAAGAAGGATAAAAAATATTTAAATCCTACACAACAGTCACTCAACCAAGCAAACACGTAAGGGGAAGTGGTATACGCGACTGTTCAAGAGAACAAAGCGTATATATGCTTCTTGCAATGAGACAACAAGAGTGTATACGTGACTGCCAAGGAAAAAAGGGCATATATGCTTTGAAACAAGGCCAGGCAAGGGTAAAAGGCTGAAAACTTGGACTTAGAGTGAACATGATCTGTCAATAAGTGATACGACAAGAAACACAAAGGAAAAAGAGCAATGTAAGAAGAAAATGTACTTCAACTCTTAGAAGGAAGATCTCTCCCTAGTGGAGTCTCCATTTCTGTTACAAGGGAAAAAATCTCTATGGCCAAGGGTAAACCACAACAGACATGTATGACTGCAAAAATCAACTCAATTCCAACATATGCTATATAGACTAATGTGAAATACAAGAAAGAGGCCTACCTCGATCCAACGTTTGATGATGTTCCACCATTGAGCACTTTGACCCAAAGATTTATACCTGCAAGAAGTTCTCAACAAAAAAGCAAAGAAAGTATATAGTGATACTATAAAATGGATTAGCACATCAGATAGCATAATCCATTAATAAACATTACAAACACACCCATGGATAATAATCATATATTTTCAATATACCAATAGGATGGGAAAGGAGTATTTCTATTAATAATTGATCAACAGAAGTGTCAACATTACAGACTTTCGTGTCGACACGGTTCGAAACCAAGAAACCAAGTTCCTTCCAACTGGGTCTCCACCACTTCAATCTTCCACCAAAGGCAAGCTCATGAGAAAGAGGCAAAGAGGTCCTCTCAATAATAAAGGAAGAGCTTGGGGGTTGAACATTGTGTTCAGACTTGAGGGATAAAGGGATGTAGACTCAATAAGAAGTAATTTCTCCAGAGTAACTTTGCTCTCAAAGTTGGATGCTTTCTACTCTTTTCCATAGCTCAAAATTGTGCTCTTATAGCCTTCAGAATGTAACTGAAGGGTTGAGTTGGAACATTTCCAGTATATGGAAGGCCAAGGATCAAAGATCTGTTGTCGTGACATGGAAACCCAACCTCATTTTGTATTTTCTGGCACAAATCCCGATATACGCGATTTGCAGTGGAGCATCAAGCATATACACATCTTGTATAACTGACAGGGAGCATATATGTGGAAAAATGTATGTTTTATCTCTGGATGCATCAAAAAAGGGATGATAAGTCTGCATAGGGAAATGGAAAAAGGCCCTCTGTGCAAGATAACAATGGTGAAAAAAATCTTGCTATAACAAATGGTTGCTAATGAAGATCTGTTATGGTACATGGCTGGTACATAAGTGAGCTCCATCGATATATCTTATGATAGAGGCATATCATGTGTGATATGCCACTTGTTTAAGGCACATTGTTGGTACATTGATAGAGGCACTTGTTGATGATCCTTCTATATGCTTGGTTCACTTTTGGCACATATTCTTGACATATATTTTTCTTCATGGTTGATGCATGATATAGTATGTATGATTGACATACACTTGATGTATGGTGTGTAATGAGTTTATATGGTTGATGCATGGAAAAGTCCAAAGATCGTTATAGGAAGAGCATATCATTCTTGATCAATTGATCTATGTTCCAGTTGAGCAGTAGTATTTGGAGCAGAAGTAGATTGCAGTGGTAACATATTGTTCATCCTACAGAGAAGATAGGGGGATTTATTCGTCTTCCCATGATTGGTTGCAACAACATGATTCTAGGTGGAGAGATTATTTTCATCAGTGCCACCAACATTACCTCAGAGTGATATCCCTTTTCCAAAGGGGGAGAGATTCATAGATAGGGGGAGCATCACCTCAGGGGGAGTGTCACCCTAAAGGAAGCAAGGAAACATCCCTTTTCGTCATTGCTATCAAAGGGGGAGAATGAACAGTAAAATCCAGTTAAGATTGAAAAAGGGGTTTTACTTTGTTTCCATCAATGCCAAAGGGGGGGAATATTGGACATGGCATTATGGTGATGGAATTTATGTCAAAGAAGGCCAATATGATCAATAATGGACATGGTATTATGGTGTTGGCATTTATGTCAGGAAGATCAATATTATATTGTCATTATATGTCTTTGAGATCCTAAAGCTCAAGAGAGACAACATAGTAGGTTGCGCAGAAGACATAGCGTGAGGTCCAAATAAATCTTGTATAAACCTAAATCTTGGAAGAGATAGCCTTTTGATTGGATAAATAAAATGCATAGAGGAGTGCACTAACACAAATATCAGAAGGAAGAATGTTAATCAAAGCTCAGAAGATATTTCACATTTGAAGTAACACATGAGAAATATTTATGCAAGTAAATAAATCATTTTGTAAAGGATCAAGTTACGGGAGCCATTCATTCTTAGTTCGGGACAATCTAAGACGTTCAGATTGAGGTGGAGCTAGAGGCTGGGAAAAACTAAATGAAAACTGCCATATTAGGAAGGATATTCAAGTGATCTCTCAACCATTGGACAAAGTAGTCAACTATGACGCTGACTACTCCGACGAAAACAATTCTGAATCATGTAGAAATATTCGAATGATAAATCCTGGAAGTCATGAACTCCTATCGACCGTCGAATCAAAGGAAGATATGGGAAATCCTGTCGACCATTGATCGACATAAAGTGGAAGGATAGGGTAAGCTTTTAAATCTTGAAGTTCGGAAGTAACACTAACCGTTGATCCATTTCGGACCATTCTCAATCATTGGCTTAAGTAGTGGAAGGATAGGATAAGCGGGGCCAAAGGAACAAAGTTCCGAAGTAAAAATAGGTCACCGGATCAAGACAAGGAAATATCAAATGGTGGAAAAACATATTCGACACTTCGACGATGATTGAAGGTTGATATAAAAGTAAAAAATTCTAGAAGCCACGAAGTTCTGAAGCCATGAAATGAAAATCCATAATCGTGAAATCCTGCCAGTCGTTCGATCTAATAGGTAGATAAAAATAAGACATGTGAAACAACAATAGGTCCATGTCAGCATGATCACGTCGATAAGGACACATCATCTAATCAAATGGTGACAAGTTTCAAAAACCATATGCACATAAGGTCTGTGAAAGTCACAAATCAAGGTGACACATGGCACACACACTATTGGTCCACATCATCATTGGTGATGTTAGCATGCCACGTCACTCTAGGTTTACAACCTCTGGGGATGTTCAACTTCTCCTACTAGCAAAAATACCTGAAGCGTTGAAGCCCAAAGTCGTGAATTAACATTTGGTCGTTGATCTAAGATCGCCCGAATATTTCTTGACCGTCCAATCGAGTACAGTGGAAGGATATAGTAAGTGTGAATAAAAAACTAATGCTAATCATTGATCTACTTTGGGAGAATTCTCGACCGTTGATCAAGCGGTCATTGAAATTCTATAACTTATTCAGTAGGTAAACCTTCAGAAGAATTGTCCTACTTCAGAATTATAGTAACCTGGAGTCCCAGAGTCACAAATCACTGAAGTCCCATAGTGAATGAGAACTATTCCTTTCAAATATAGATTAAATACTGACCATCGATTTGTTTTAGCCTCTAGATAAGAAAGAATTGTCCATTCAACAAGAGATTAACTCCACACCGTCAAATCAAGATCAAAGAGAAAGAATTGAAGGATGAGATTGAACTTCCATAATAAAGCCTCATATGTATTCACCCACGGTCATAGGTCAAGGTCATATGTAAAGCGACAATGAGTTAAAAGGTCAACTAGGTTAAACACCTGGTCACGGTATATGGTCACTTGATGAAGTGAAGTGACTATGGGATAAAACACAAAACAAGCCCATACCTTATGTATCTAACTGTTGGTCACAACATTTTGGTGATATGAAAAAAAAGGGGAGTCACAAGCTAACACCTGTCCATTTCAGGTATAATAAAATGCACCAGATAAGTTATAACGGAGTAAAATCTTGATTCTAATCTATTGAGAACTGAGGATGCAGTGAAAATGTGGGTTCAAAATAACAAAGTCAATCCATGCATGTTATCAACTCTTAAAATTTTGATCAACATATATATGATGACAAATTATCCCTTAGAAATTTGAATATGGTCCCATGTAGAAGAATAAGGGAGAAAAGAGAAAGCGCTAACAGAACAATGCTTGGAATGGATAAGCATGTGGTTTTGAGCTCGCGGTCACATAAAGGAAAGATAAAGAGCCTAGGTATTAACTCTATTTCCTGTAGGAAACCCAAGAAGAACACCCTTATTGTAATCGATAGAGGCTAAGAAGTTTGTTCACCATTACAACCACAAATATAAAGAAGCATGTCTACCAGTGCCACTTGAGAATATGATTCTTAATATAGTTTCCTATTAAAACGATATTAAAGAAAAACAAAAGGCATCTGATTATTTAAATTAATAAAGGAAGAAATTAATTTCTATTAATGAAAGGGTACAATGGTTCATTGTCAAAAGACACAATGGTTCAAATTCACACTAGTTGGAAGACTATAAAAAAGAAATAATGGTGAGAAGAAACAGTCTCTGCAGTCCAGAATAAAAGGCAGAAGCAGATTCCAAGAAGGCAAACTGAAAATACTTATGCAGTGAGGGTGGAAGGAAGGATAAAGGAAGGATTCATATCCTTTTCTAAGTAAAGTTTGAAAATAAGGGAGTTGGTGCTTCCTAGGGTTG
>JASDQU010818635.1:21977-32466 GCA_032191745.1 Picea mariana | reverse complement strand
AAAACAAGCCCATACCTTATGTATCTAACTGTTGGTCACAACATTTTGGTGATATGAAAAAAAAGGGGAGTCACAAGCTAACACCTGTCCATTTCAGGTATAATAAAATGCACCAGATAAGTTATAACGGAGTAAAATCTTGATTCTAATCTATTGAGAACTGAGGATGCAGTGAAAATGTGGGTTCAAAATAACAAAGTCAATCCATGCATGTTATCAACTCTTAAAATTTTGATCAACATATATATGATGACAAATTATCCCTTAGAAATTTGAATATGGTCCCATGTAGAAGAATAAGGGAGAAAAGAGAAAGCGCTAACAGAACAATGCTTGGAATGGATAAGCATGTGGTTTTGAGCTCGCGGTCACATAAAGGAAAGATAAAGAGCCTAGGTATTAACTCTATTTCCTGTAGGAAACCCAAGAAGAACACCCTTATTGTAATCGATAGAGGCTAAGAAGTTTGTTCACCATTACAACCACAAATATAAAGAAGCATGTCTACCAGTGCCACTTGAGAATATGATTCTTAATATAGTTTCCTATTAAAACGATATTAAAGAAAAACAAAAGGCATCTGATTATTTAAATTAATAAAGGAAGAAATTAATTTCTATTAATGAAAGGGTACAATGGTTCATTGTCAAAAGACACAATGGTTCAAATTCACACTAGTTGGAAGACTATAAAAAAGAAATAATGGTGAGAAGAAACAGTCTCTGCAGTCCAGAATAAAAGGCAGAAGCAGATTCCAAGAAGGCAAACTGAAAATACTTATGCAGTGAGGGTGGAAGGAAGGATAAAGGAAGGATTCATATCCTTTTCTAAGTAAAGTTTGAAAATAAGGGAGTTGGTGCTTCCTAGGGTTGCTTCCCTAAAACAAGGGAGTTGGTGCTTCCTAGGGTTGGTGCCCTAAAACAAGGGAGTTGGTGCTTCCTAGGGTTGATTCCCTAAAAAAACGTGAGTCAATGCTTCCTAGGGTTGTTTCCCTAAAGAAGGGGATTTGTGTCTCCAAGAGTTGGTGCGCTAAAGAGGATTGGTGTCCTTAACAATCACATATTATTCTTTATAAACTTTGTAATTCTTGTTAAGTATACTTATTTAATTGATTCTTAAATACAAGTCCATTGTTTATCTTCTGTGATGATAAATAGAATAACACAGTAATAACTAATTGTTTAAAAAGGTAATACTGATTCACTCCCCCTCTCAGTATTTCCAACACTTTTTAGGTACTATATCTTTTTCATTCTATACCAAGCATAGAATTATTATTTTCTTCATGGTTCCTCATTAATATTCCTTCAAGAAATCACCTTCATGCCTGGGTCTCTTTGACTTGTCTTCCCAATGTACCTTGACAATGCACTCAACACCTTTGGAATGTACTCAACATTTATATTCATTTTTTTCATAGTTCTTGAGTGCTACAATAGACTCAAATGACTTAGAATCCACCTAGTGGTACCCTTTTCCATTATATTTCAATTACTCTTGAACTTTATTAATTTTTGAAATGCCTTGAGATTTATATAATTCCTTCCCTAGAAGTATGACTATATACATCTAGAACCAATCTACACATGATGCATTGCTTATGCTTCTGCTGGCATTCCTTTAGCATACATGCTTTTCATTACTTCACCCATGAAGTTCTAACATTCATACCATGCTTCCACTACACTACTTTGATGACAATAATGGAGGTACTACCTCCACAATTGTATGATTCGTCCTTTGAAATGTTGCCTTTATCTCCAAGTATACCCTCTATTTTTTTTTATCATAATAATAACATCTTGACATATAAACCTTTTCAGAAAAAAAATCCCCACAATGTACTAAGTTATATGTACCTTGATACCCTTTATAGTCAATGGATCTTTACTACTTCAACTAGTAAATATTTCCCTCTTATTCCCTGATTCCACTCTAATTAGAATCATTTTATTTCTTGTAGTAATTGTCTTCACACAAAAAAATTATTTTCTTGGATTTTCAAGCTTTCATGGCCGCATCTAGACTCATGTCTCAACATTCTTCCTTTTTGTTTCTTGATCATCTTGTGATAGATTCTTGTCATATCACTCTTTCCTTGAGTACCTCGACTTATCTATAACCAAATTTCAATCCTCTCACCTGTTATGAAAACTATCTCTCCACACTTCCAAGGTCATAATTCCATGCATACCCATTACTCACAATTTATCATGAAACATAGATGACCTCTCTCTTACTCAACATCCTCAATCGGTATGCATATTTGTCCTATTCAAGTCTTTTCCCAAAACATGGTTCCATTGAAATTCTTCTATTTTACTCATTGAGTATAGACATCTTCAGCTGGTAGCTTCCTCAAGCAATCATTCCATATTTTGGAGAACTTACTCTGCCTTGTTCCTCATACCTGCAGATACCAATTTTCTAAAGACAATTGCTATGATTTATCATCAACCTTCATCTCTTCTTGCAACACATTTATTATATAAGATAACAATTCTAAGAAATTTTGGTTAATGCAAGCAGATAATTCTGGTAACATATGCACAAGTTTGCCCCTTTATGGTCACCATAAATATTCTTTCTGAATTCCAGTTAATTTTATTGTTTATCTCACAATTCTGGGTGATCACATGGACTTCTCAGTCCAATATCTTTCTAATGACTACTTCCTTGCTAAATTATGAGTCTTGAGCATAAAATTATGGTCATTTAAATATTACCAAAAAATCCTTTTGATCACATTTCAACCCTATGCAACTCTAAACTGTGAATAGGAATCCTTACACATGCCCATTTGGAGTTTTGGCAGGAGCCCACATGGGTTCCTTCATATATATATTTTGGACACTCTGGCAAATTTTCACCCCCATCTGAGCTCTGAGCTGAAAATTATGGTGGAACTACAGTGGAGAAATATTCATTAGCATGTGCAACATAGTAGCAACACTCAACAACCGTCTAATCATTTATTGACCAGGTCTTCGTCATTTATCTTTGCTAATGGATTCACCACATATCTAAGTCACATCTCTTCTTCATTTTGGGATTTCACGTTCTCCAATTTTCACCCCCTAGTTCCACTGCACTCACTTTTCACTTATACTTTGATTCCTTACTATAATCACAGGCTCATGGGTGGCAGAATCACAAAATCATAGCTTATCTTCATACCTTACATGAACTTGACATCAACACCTAACTTATTTTTCCTTTGTAGACTTATAGACGCATAATCTTGTAAGCTTCCTTTCATAAATTTGTCCGATAAATCTCAACACTTAAACATTTTTCCATATATGTAGACTCACAAACTCATAATCTTGTAACCTTCCTTTCGTAAGTCCGTCCATCCAAAAAGTCTCAACACTTTACCATTTTTTCCAGTTCTTACTATAGTCTCTTGGGATCGACAGTTGGCATGCCACATGGCTCCACATCAACTGCCACATGTCACCCATTTACACCATGTATCTACCACTCGTAAACCTTCTGACACTTCATTTAACATGTTCCCCCCACATCATGATGACGTCAGCATATGAAAAAATACCAAAATTTTTCCAATTTCGCCTAATTTCGAATTTTTCCAAAATACCCAAAAATGCCCAATTCCGCTTACTTTCAAAATTTATTTTTGGCCGCAATTAGAGATCTGTAATCAAGATCAATAGAACCAATTTCAGTCTTTTTCACATGGATTCGACCCTTGTACTTGTAATTCGAATTATGTGCATCAAATTCCTCATGAATTCCTTTGTGGAAATTGGGGGTTTTTCCCAATTTCACCTAATTTCACCATGGCGCACTGCAACTTATAAAATTTTAGCCAATTCATTCTGATAAATGACAATTCAACCATTGTAGTGACCAATTGCTCACATGCACTACTGGTTGATATTCCTATAACGGATTCTATTCAATTCACCCACTAATTGGAAATATAGTTAAACAATTTTCGCCCAGTCTACCATGGCCTTACTGTAGCTTCAAATTTGACCAATTACAGGTTTGAATTTATTCAGAGAGAGATTATAAATCAGGAATATCTCACCCCTGGACCAAGTTTCCCAAATTACACATGAATTTAACAACAAAAATTGGGGTTTTTGCCCAATTTTGTTATTGGATTAATCAGTAAATGCGGACATAACATGATCTCCCTAGATCCACCTATATCTAGAACAAAACAAGACAGGACATGACGCTTTCCCTAAGTTCTAATCATTCAATTTACTATCAAACAAGATATGAGTGATATACCATTTAAATTTCACTTCCCCCATTGAGAACCTTCGGGAAGAACCAAGTCTAGGTCACCTCTGAAGTCTAAGCCGACATATGCGTAATCATCTACCATAAGCATCTCGGGCCTCAACCAATCAAATAAAACATCATTTTACCTGACAATAGGACCCGTCACATGTTGAGCCATGAGGTCACACCACGTCTTCATTCTTGGATCTTGTGGGGCTGGTATGCCCCACTCTACCTATAGGCACAAGTGTGAAACCCTCTCCAGGAAGAAGGACAAAAAAATAGACCCGTATCTGAGCTGTTTCAGGTCACCTTTCCTACACTTGGTCAACTATTTTTTCATGCTCTTGAGGACCCCGTCACACCATTTAAAGACTCGAGGCTCCATGCACTCCATTGCATACTAAAAGTAGCTCTAAAGAGCCATACGAGGAGATGCACTCCTCGCCATATGTGTGATGGTGAAAAGGATGGTCCGTAGGGGTAAATCTTGCACAACCCTAATAACGACCTCACTGCTACGTCTCTCAGCCTCTGGTACAAAATATTTCTGAATGTACTCATTCATTGGGAAACCACCACCCCTGTTGCTTGTCAATGTCACATGGGATCCATGACGAGACAACCCCATCAAAAAATAGATATCCTCGATATCTAGAGTGATTATGTGGGATCCCACACAAAATACTTGATGGTCCACATCCCACATGTGGACTAAATATTCGAGCAACCTCAATTGGGCCCTCATGCCCTGGTTCTTGAAGAATTTTAGTAGCCCACACTGCCAGAGGGCATTAACTGTTCCCGGGTCATTCCTGGTGAAGTAATCCTTATCCTCATGCTCTCTCTCCCTCCATTCCAAAATTATGACCATAAAAAACCTGCATTGGAACCACAAGGAGAGATTGATATCTTTATTTGCCTCCCTGGAGATTTTTATTGGCTAAACGTTTCTTAAGAATTTTTTGAGCTATGCACGCCGTAGGCGAAGGTATCCACATAGTGCAGAATCACTGCAGGCCAGCCATCGAGACGATTGCAGAGACCCTGGATTGTCACAGGGCACGATATAAGGCGCCTGTGGCAACCTCTACGTGCAAATACCCTCACAAATTCAGCCCAAAAATATATTTTTAAACCAATAAAAACAAAAATTAATCCATGGAAAGTGAAGAGGACAAGAAGTTTACCTATTCAACGGAGACCATTCGTTCAATGATCAAATGTGCCTCCTGCAATCCACAGTAGAAGTTTGAGGTAAAATGGGGTTTTTGGAACAAGGTTTGGGTGGAATAACAATGGAATAGTAAAAAGAAGTTTTTACCCATATTTATTAACTTTTTCACTTTTATATTTATATTTTATATTATTTTATGTGTTTCACCTAAACCCTAAAGACCTAATGACATTGCAAGCGTTTGATTTTTCGCAGATGATAACTCTAGGAGTGAAAACAATGGAACACATATATGTTTCTTGGTTTGTTTTTACATTTGTCACATGTGCAAATACTTTTTGGGTTTTTCAGGAAAAACCTCGAGCTCAATCTTCATTCGTTCTCATGCTCATAAATCAATAAGAATACAACTTAGTAGAATTTTATTGTTAAGAACCAAAGACTGAATACAAAAGCACCACAATAGATATACAAGCACAATATGCAAAATATCCTTTATTACTATCAAACCCTTGAAGTAGGGCAACACCGTACAATGGATCCTATTATGGAAGGGATCCTCTCATGTTCAATTGCCTCTTCGAGGGGGCATCCTCCTAATGAGATTCAGTTCCAAATACAATAATTCTCTTCATGTCCCATTACATTGCNTGAGCTGTGCACGCCGTAGGCGAAGGTATCCACATAGTGTGGAATCACCGCAGGCCAGCCATAGAGCCGATTGCAGAGACCCTAGATTGTCGCAGGGCACGATATAAGGCGCCTGTGGCAACCTCTACGTGCAAATACCCTCACAAATTCAGCCCAAAAATATATTTTTAAACCAATAAAAACAAAAATTAATCCATGGAAAGTGAAGAGGACAAAAAGATTACCTATTCAACGGAGACCGTTCGTTCAATGATCGAATGTGCCTCCTGCAATCTGCAGTAGAAGTTTGAGGTAAAATGGGGTTTTTGGAACAAGTTTTGGGTGGAATAACAATGGAATGGTAAAAAGAAGTTTTTACCCATATTTATTAACTTTTTCACTTTTCTATTTATATTTTATATTATTTTATGTGTTTCACCTAAACCCTAAAGACCTAATGACATTGCAAGCATTTGATTTTTCGTAGATGATAACTCTAGGAGTGCAAACAATGGAACACATATATGTTTCTTGGTTTGTTTTTACATTTGTCACATGTGCAAATACTTTTTGGGTTTTTCAGGAAAAACCTCGAGCTCAATCTTCATTTGTTCTCATGCTCGTAAATCAATAAGAATACAACTGAGTAGAATTTTATTGTTAAGAACCAAAGACTCAATACAAAAGCACCACAATAGATATACAAGAACAATATGCAAAATATCCTTTATTACTATCAAACCCTTGAAGTAGGGCAACACCATACAATGGATCCTATTATGGAAGGGATCCTCTCATGTTCAATTGCCTCTTCAAGGGGGCATCCTCCTAATGAGATTCAGTTCCAAATACAATAATTCTCTTCATGTCCCATTACATTGCTTGAACTCCTTTATATAGTGTTACCATCACCTAAGAACATTCTAGAGGAGGAATTTTCTAGAAGTAGAACCTTCTAAGAAGTCCTCTTACATTTATTATATCTAACTACCCATTTATTATATCTAGCTACCATAGTGAGTCTTATTTAATAATATAGTGGACCTAGTCCACCTTACATTTAATGGCCTCCACTATTATCACTATGGGTCCTCTGGGCCTCCACTAATACGTATCTAGCTACCTAACATTCCATCCCCCTTATGAAAGCGTTTTCCTCAACGCTTGATATACAACCATATACCAGGGTCCCATGGATAATTGTTGACCATAATGATGAAGAAGACTGGAGAACCAAGGTCCCATGTAGAAAAGAAAGCCACCATGCTGAAGTAGTCCAAACACCATTGTAAGCCTGGGTCCCATGTCCAAGTGTTCATGTGAAATCCCCGTGGAAGATTTTGGAACCCAATAACCAACTCAAAATGATGCTCCAAAGATTGACACCTGTCACGTGGATCCAAATAAGAAGATCCATCCACATAGTGGAAAAGGGTCATAGCAGAATCTAAGAATAATACCACTGTATAATATGAAGGATGGACACTGGTAATAATCATTGGCTCTCGATTTGTCACATTGAGGCTCTCTACAGAAGGTTGATTAGAGTCATCAAATAAAATATGAAAGTGGTTGTCATCCCAGAAATGACAAGTATCCATATACCAATCATCACAATTGGCCTCAAAATCATACGAAACATATATTTCTTTAATATATTCATCTCTGATGTCCTCCATAAGAAATCTCTCTTGCATGCTATCCAATGAATCTTGAATACTACGAAAACTATCATTGAGGCCATCTGCAAGGTCATGCAATCTAACATCCAAAGTGTCATACAATTGGGATTTGAATGCTTTAGTAATTTGTAGAATTTATTTGAGGGTTTGAGAAGAAATATCCATATGAACACCCTATGAACTCTTCGGTCCCACAACCGTCATGAAAAAACCCAAAAAATAGAACAATAAGTTACGACAAAAAATCGCGGTTTTTTTCTGGAAAAACCTTAAAAAATTGTTGAATTTAAAATGCTCATAAATTTACTTCCCCAACTCCGTTTCGGCTGATTTTGTTTTTTTTAATTGGGTGAAATTGTGAAAGGAACTCAGATATGTAATTGGTTTGGACAAATTCAGCCTCCAGCTGCAACAAAAAATAAAAAAAATCGCATCGCCGTCCGCGGAAAAAACCCTGAAAAATTGCAGATTTTAAAACTTCAATATCTTGACTTTCCGGACTCTGTTTCAGACGATTTTGTTTTTAAAATTGGGTTTTTTTATGAGAGGAACTCATATCTATAACCTGTTTCTACAAATTTTGTACATAAATATACCAAAAATTTCTATAATGTCGTGGCCCTCTTTTTTCTTCTCTGAAAAAAATCTGCAAAAATAAAAAATATTTGCCCACAATGTCTGCCAAGGAAAGTTCTCTAATACCACTTGTTCAGAACCAAATACTGAATACAAAAGCACCACAATAGAAATATAAGAATAATATGCAAAATCTCCTTTATTGTGATCAAACCCTTGAGGTAGGGAAACACTGTACAATTGATCCTATTATGAAAGGGATCCTCTCTTGTTCACTTGCCTCTTTGAGGGGGCATCCTCCTAATGAGCTTCAACTCCAAATACAATAATTCTTTTCATGTCCCATTACATTGCTTGAACTACTTTATATAATGTTACCATCACCTAAGAACATTCTACAAGAGGAATTTTCTAGAAGTAGAACCTTCTAAGAAGCCCTCTTACATCTATTATATCTAACTACCCATTTATTATATCTAGCTACCAAAGTGAGCCTTATTTAATAATATAGTGGACCTAGTCCACCTTAAATTGAATGGCCTCCTGTTATAACCCTAAATTGCACTATCCCTGCTTACCTGGCATCAGGCCTACTCATTGCCTTTCCTTGCCAAAGCCATGCTGAACAGACTCTTCAAAAACCTCCTAAATCAAGTAACCCGCGCCCTAACCTAGCACTGGGCGCGTTGGGACACTGGCAGGCCTTCTGCAGCACGCGTGTGAACGCTGGTTGGCCCACTACAGCACGCGTTTACCTAACAAAGCAAAAAATCAGGAAAGTTTTCGCCGGGACGAAGAGCTTTTTGTTAGTTAACTGGAACTCCCAGCCATGCATGGCCGAGAGTTCGCCTAAAACCCTAGCTCCTTCTAGCCTATAAGAGGAGGGGTAGGGGTACTATTTAGAGGAGGAAAAATCATAGCAAAGAAACTCTGCCAAATTTCCAAGTCCGTTTTGTCCCAACCCTTTAGCCTTGCCTCAAGATTTAGGAGAAGTTCAAGAAACAACAGTTGGAGGAAAAAAGAAGAGGAGGAGCCCAGGATTAGGATCGAGGAACGGTGGTCGATCTCAGAAATCATTGTAAGTTGGTTCATATTGAGATTAATGAAAAAGATACTTTTCCCGTCCTGAATACATGAGTCTTATCTACGTTATTTGATTTGTGTTTAATCTCTAACCCCCTAGTAGATCGATAGCATGCATGTGTAGTTTTGTCTTGATTGCAGGAAAGCTTTGTGGAAGGAGCAGTAGAAGCAAGGGGATAAAGGCTCAACAGAGGATCTAGGTTAAAAGTTCTGTCTTAAGGGTCATGATCTGCATACAAGTTTAAAGCCCTAGCTTGTNGCGACTCCACTGGGGATATTCTTACTCTTAGGGTTTCCGGATTTGGTTAAAGATATGTTGGGTAGTTCAAAGAAGTTCAGTCTCTGTTGGGTAGTTCAAAGAAGTTCAGACTCTGGTGGTCAATACCAGAAGCCTTTTTCAGGACTAGACTGTCTGTGTGTGATTTTGTCTCAGTTTTTACACAAGCCCGCGGCCTGTTTAAGGCTAGACCGCGGGTACCCACGCGCTGTAGAAGCTTAGCACGCGTTTGCACGCGTGCTGTATTGGTGACAGTCGCGGGCCTGATTACAGCTTTTCAGCTTGGGTGGGGCAATCATCCCCTCCTGCGGTGAGAAGAGCTTCTCTCAAGGGTCTAGAGTCTGGGGCTGCACAGTCAGCAGGTTAGGGCATTTCCCCCTTAGCTTGTCTTTGTTATTAGATTTTTTGATAGAAAAGACAAAAGAGAAAAGAAAAAAAAAAATATTTGTTTTATGGTTTTTAGGCAAGTGTTAGAATTGGAGCTGTCTTGATTGCTTTTTTCGCATTTTTGCGCTCTAATTCTGTTTGCGATCTGCGCTTTAAGCCAGAGTTTTCTTTTTATTTCTCTTGGTTTTGATCTTGTCATCATTTTTCCTTGTTGTGTGATTTTACAACGAAATAAAAAAAACAAAAACAATTTCTTGTTTCATTTTCTTCTTGGATTGAGGATTATGTTGTTGCATCAGTAGCTTGGAAAGAAGTCTTGTTGCATAAGTTTTTGCAGTGCATGTCTAGTATAAGTAGCTCGCAGATCTGAGTGAAAATCCTTCATATTTACTGCGTAAAATCTTAGTAATTTCAGAA
>JASDQU010818634.1:0-22609 GCA_032191745.1 Picea mariana | reverse complement strand
AAAGAGAAAGAATGGATTCATGAGGAGGATCCAGATATTTCCAAGATGAGGTGAGGTATGGAATGGACCTAGAAGAGCAGAGGATAAAAAGAGTTGATAGGTACGCAAGAAGAGTTGAGATAAGACGATGATCAGAAGAGAAATGTGGAAAGGAGTTAGTCAGGGGTATGCGATGAGACGTTGGGTCCAATATGAAGAGAAAAGAAACCACAATGTGTGTTAGTGCAGGAGTGTATGTTGTGCTAGTGTGGAGCATAGATGAGGATAGGCTCACAAAGAAGTGTAACATAGAGGAGATGGTGTCCAGTAGGGATGTCGGTAGTGATATTGGTACAGACCTAGGTGATGAAGTCTGCACCCTGTTATGGACGTCTCATTACAATGAAGATTTTTTAACATGAGAGTGCAATGTTGGGGTATGTTTGTTAGATTATGGTCATCACATTGTGAAGTTGGGTTTTGTTTGTAACAATATGGGCTTTGTTTGTTACAATATGACATCAATTTATGTTCGTCAAATTGGGACGTTGGGATATGTTCATCACATTGCAACGTTGGGATATGTTTGTCACACTGCAATGTTGACTTATGTCGTCAAATTGCAACATTGGGATATGTTCGTCACATTGTGACATTGAGTTATGTTCATTAAACTGTGGCGTTGGGTTATGTATGTCACATTACGGTGTTGGGTTATGGACGTCATATTGCGATATTCGGTTATGGACATCACATTTCGATATTGGGTTATGGATGCCACATTGCTAAGAAGGGTTTTGAACATTAGATTGCAATGTTTGGGTATGTTTGTAAGGTTATGATCATCACATTGTGGTGTTGGGTTTTGTTTGTAATAATATGGGTTTTTATTTTAATAATATGGGTTTTATTTGTTACAATATGACATCAGGTTGTGTTCGTCGCATTGTGACATTGGGATATGTTCATCACACTGCAAAATAAGGTTATGTTAACCACCATTGCAATGTCAAGTTATGTTCATCTCATTGTAACATTGACCTATGTTTCTAACATTAAGACGTTCGTTTTTGGACATCACATTGCAATGTAGGTTTTTGTACATCACATTGCATTGTTAGGTTTTGTATGCTAGATTTTGAGTCAGGGTATGTATGTCAAATTGTGACATCGAGGTATGTTCATCATATTGTGACATCAGGATATGTTTGTCACATTGCGACGTAGGGTTATGTTGGATTCCATGACATTTCATTGTTAGGTTTTGTACATCACATTGCGATGTCAGGGTATGTATGTCAAGTTACGACATCGGAGTATGTTCATCATATTGCGACAATAGTATATGTTTGTCACATTGCGACATGGGGTTATGTTGGATTCCATCACAATGTGATGTTAGTGAAAGGTTATGTTTGATTGCGATGTTGAGATATCTTCCTCACATTGTCATGTCAGGTTATGTTCATCACATTACAACACCGGGTTATGTTCCTCGCATCACATTGAGATAGTGGGTAATGTTTCTCACATTGTGTTGCTAAGCTATGTTGACACATTGCAAAAAGAAAGATTTGGCCAAAATTTTTGAAAAAAATTCTAATGAATTTTTTCCTTGGTAAGAAAGATAGGAATTTTGACTTGACTATCGCATGGAAGGAAACATCACTATGATTTGATGTAAATGAAAACTTTATCATAATTTATTGAATCAAAAGTAAATTAAACTTATTAAATTTTAAATTTAAATTATTAAAATTTATTAAATATTAAATCAGTAACTATTGAACGTTATTAACTATATTCTCTCACAAATACACTATTTTAACTATTCAAATAAAATTAATATAAAAAACATCGAATATGTAGAAGTGAAAAAGATTGAAATTATAACATTGATATCTTTATAAGTTCACAAACTAATAAACTAATCTTATTACAAGATAATGGTGACAAGTTAAATTTCCCCAAAGATTAAAACGTTATACAACATGAATCCAAAAAGTAAAAGCCTTGATGTAATGATAATGATGATTACCTATGAAAAAAACTAAATTTGTAGATTCCACTTCTATTGAAGTGCCAAGAAGCACCATATGAAGCACCATATTCATGGAAATGAAAGAAATTTTGAACGAGAGAGATTTGATCGATTTTATACTTGATATAAGTCAAAATAATTCTATATAGATTTAGTTAAAGAGAAAATATTGGAAATCGAGACTTAAAACCTGTGTAGACTTGATATAACTTAAGTTAAAATAGTTATATATGGATTTAGTTAACGACAAAATATTTGAAATGGAAATTTAACACTTGTGTAGACTCGATAAAAGTTAATTTAAAATAATTTATATTGATTTAGTTAATCAAAAAATATTTGAAATGGAAATTTAAAATGTTTGTAGAATATTTATTACTTTGTTAAATGATTGTTATTGACTATTTGTGACGTACAATTTTTTTTTCAATCTTACAACCTAAAATTTAAGTTAACTACAACGTAATCAAAATTCAAAGACAAGGAAACACAATAATATATATATATATCGAAAAGGAATACTCAATGTGCAAAAATTCAATTTTTTAATTCTATTCAATGTGCAAATATTCAATTTTTTAATTCTTATTTTTTATCAACAAGGAAGGAGATTTTAAATGGGAAAAATGTTTTCAGGCCTAAGAAGACTTTATCAATCATTCAAGGGCTATGTTATTTTATGATTATTATTGATTATGGATTCCATATAACTTTTTTTTTAAACTTACAACCTAAAATTTCATTGAACTACAAAGTGAAAGATTGTGAGGTATATAAATCATAATTTAAAACGAAATTATGAGCCAGATTATAAATCATAACTTAATAAAACAAAAGGTGAGTGAGTACAGTATTGAAAAAGAATATTCAATATGAGAAATATTAAATTTTTTAACTCTTATTTTTATCAACAAGGTAGGAGATTTGAAGTGGGCAAAAGCTTTTCAAGCCTGAAAACTTTATCAACCATTCAAGGGCCAGGTTTTGTTATGATTATGATTGATTATTGATGAAGTATAACTATTTTTTTTAATCTTATAACCTAAAATTTCATTGAATTGCAACTTGAGGTATTGTGAGGTATATAAATCATAATTTCATTAACTTTCAAATCGCAGAATTATGAGACAAATAATCATAATTCAAAGATAGGCATCCTAATAAAACAAAAAGTGAGAGAGTAGAGTATCCAAAAACAATATTCAATGTGTGAATATTCAATGTTTTAATTCTTATTGTTTTATCAACAATGAGGAGATTTGAAGTGGTAAAAAGATTTTCAAGTCGAGAGAAAACTTTATCAATAATTCAAGTGCAATTTAAAATTTCACTTTCTTAAAATTAGGAACTCTATAAAGCATCTCTGCTAAAAAAAATGATCATTGAGGCTTTTATAGACTTAAACAAAAAGAACCCAAGAGTTGATCAACGCTGGAAAAGTAAGAGGGCGTTTTAGAATTATTCTAGTTTATAAACTTAAATGAAAAGAACCCAAAAGCTACTCAAAGATGGAAAAGTGAGAGGGAATTTTAGAATTATTCTAGTGAAAATATAAGCACAAGAAATTTTGTATTTATTTCAATTGTACTTTGTTAAACCAAATAAGAAGTTTAAATACAACTATTTGAAAAAATAATAGTCAGAAAAATTGTAAAAATCCAAGAAGAAATTGAAAAACCCATAACCTATATGATTAACCATAACGCTAGACATTTCCAAAACCCAGATTTAATCATTCTATTTTATGTGAACTTCAAGTGGAGCTTCCATCCCTAATTTTTTCCACCGTCTCCTCCTATTTGTCGCCAAATATAGATCTTATATCATCTTCAGAGAATCGCATGTCTTTAGTATTGACGCAATTCGAACTTTCCTGCAAAGCCCAAATTCCCATGGTTATGCACCAGATCATTACAGTATAGCAGATAACAACGAATAAATAATAGTGAATATATGTAATGCTTTCCTCCCCAGAATTGCTACAAATGCAGGGTATTATAAAAAGGTTAAATTGATTTTGAAACCCTAATTTGTTTCGAAACCCTAATCGTTAATTTTTTTTAATTGATTTTAGAATGACTAAGGAGTTTGAAACAAATGTTTAACTAATGAATACAATACCGAGCAATCTTATCCTAACATAAGAAGGTTGCATCAATGAGCTAGCGATACGTGAGTGATAGATGAAGAAGTCTGATCCAGCCAAAGGTGAGCGATCCGAAAATAGGACTATCCAAGGTTCATCAATACAGACGATCTAGTCTCATCCAGCGACATGTCAGCAATCCAGCAACATGACTATCCAAGGTTTGGCAATCCAGAAAATCTAGGGTTCATTGATGTGACAGATTTGAAATGTAGAGGGATTAGGGAATTTCGTAAAGAGAGATCTATGCAGCAAAGACTTACAATTGAAAGTGAAATGCCACTTACATGGTTAATTTAAACCTCTAGGCTGCCACACACCCACCCACGAACAAAAATGACTGGTTGATTAAAAGAATGACATAATCGCCCAATTATTTGAAACCCAAAATAAAAAATGTAGAGGAGGATCATGGAACACTTCAGGAGGCTACACGTACCGATGGGGATATATTTAAATGATATCTATATGTGAAACGCATGGAAATTTGGTTACAAATTTATGGCAACCAGTAAAAAACCTAAAAACGAAATCACAAATGTAGAGGTGGATCATGGAAAGATTCAATAGGCCAAACGAACCCACAGGGATATATTTAATTGAAATGTTTACACGGATCATGGCATCATGGCATGGTATGCATGCTTAACATCTAGATTAGTTGAAACATAGGGCAGGCTTAATTGAAATGCCACTGTCATGGTTAATTGAAACCTATAGGCTACCACACACCCACCCACTAACAAAAACGCACCCACCCACGAACAAAAATGCTTGTTTGATTGAAAGAATGGCATGATCGCCCAATTAATTGAAACCCAAAATTAAAAATGTAGAGGTTGATCGTGGCATGCTTCAGGAGGCCACACGCACCCACTGGGATATATTTAAATGATATTTATATGTGAAATGCCCATCAGTGAAAAACCTAAAAAAGAAATCAAAAATGTAGAGGAGGATTGTGGCAAGATTAAGGAGGCCAAATACACCCACGGGGATATATTTAAATGATATTTATATGTGAAACACATGGAAACTTGGTAAAATATTGATGGTCCCCAGTAAAAAACCTAAAAAAGAAATCACAATAATAAAATCTCTAAACTATAATGTTTACTTTAATCACCTTAATCGCCCTATTTAATGTTAGGCAAACGCGCAATCCACTTTACCACACATGCCACTTATGAAACGTTAAAACTTGGTCATTATTCGTAGAATTGATCCCTCCTAATTACTGGAAGGTGGCAATGAGGTTTTTTATACATATTAATTATTAAACGTGGCAATCAATGGATAGGGAAGTAATTTTTTAATCATATTAAGTAAATGTGAAAAATTAAACAAGGAAACGGATGCATTCATAAATGCAAGGAAGTTAAGAACATTAAATCTCATTCATTGATTTGAGTGTAAGATGAAGAATATGACAGCATGTTTAATTGTACATCATAAGATTGGAATTTGTAATTAAAAAACTCATTGAACCATCAATTCCAATAGGGGGGATGCCTATCGGCGTAATTATAACTACAATATAAAATAATTAAATAATTAAAAGTGGAAAGTTGATTTTAATGTTTTGAATGATTATAAACATTTGATTTATAGTTATAGTAGGGAAAAAATCTTGTTGTTCAAATTATGTTTTATGATTATGATTATGGCATAAGTATGATGTTTTTTTAGTTATACTATTGTAGGATGTAAGAGGAGGTCATTCTTCAAAATACCATTAAAATCAAAACTATCATCACAATACGATTTAGCTAAAAATTGTGATAAATCCTCTTGAGCTCACCTTGCAAGATGTCTTCCTCAAGCCTTCTCCTTTTCCTCTGAATAAGAGACACTTGGGTTTTTTCCTAGCCCTTAACTTGCATGAGTTCTTCTAGTGGATTTCTTTGGAGAATGATGGTGTCTTCTCATGCTTCTTAACTTCCTATCATTTCCATGATCATCCCTTTTGCTATGGGATCTTGATGCTGAAATGTGTCTAGCACTAGCTTCTTGCTTGGTGCCAGAGTCCTTGGAAAATTTCCTATGAAACATATTTAAGCTTTGAAGTATCTCTTCTTGAGCCTTCATGATCCTTTAATTATCACCTCTATAGCTCTGCACTTTCCTATGCAAGTTTCTCATAGTGACATGATCATGCTTATCTCTTCTTCCATTTGTCTCTATCTCGGCATTCCCCATACTGACATGGAGACCTATGATCTCTTCCTCATGGTTGTAAGATCCCTAGGCATATTCCATAACTCCATTCCTCATATAAGAACCAAATTTTCCTTATTGTACCTCTAATTTTGTAAGAAATGTGCATGTAATAATTATTGTTAGAACATGCATGGCATAAAACATTTTATCCATTAGAATACAAGTTATTTATTCATCAATTTATTGAAGAAATAATGCACCAAATCAAAATTTGGATTCCTTAGATGCATTTCTCTCTAAGAAATCTTTCCAACGACTATACTCGTGCCTCAATATGAGATCTGAGCGAAAGGTTACAACATCTATATGTTGCAATTTCCACTCTTTTGTTGTTACAAAAATCTATTTATTAATTTATGATCAAATGTGTTATCAATTCAAAATTTTGGGTGGACAGATGTCTTCTACTCCTCAATACCTTTCCGACAACTTTTTGTTTTATCAAATCCAAGCTCTGAGTTGAAATATATAGTCTAGAGAAGTTTAGGTCATTTTACCCAATTTATCCTTGCATGCTACAAGTGTAATATTTCTCTTTCTCCGCATTTTCAGATACCCATTACCAAAATATGACTTCATCGTTGGATTATATGGGTCACAATATTTCCATCGACTGCTCCTGTGTCCCAAAAAAACTTCTGAGCATGGAGTTATTCACTCTTGAAGCAACTTTGGTGCCAAAGTCTTACCCTCACTATTTTGTTTGTAACTTTATCAAATGAGCTCCATTTTACCAACCATTTATCTCATTGAATAGCTCTCTTCGAGTTATTTTATTTAAGCTACAAAGACAAAGTGTACCTTGGTATACTCCATTCTTGTGGGTTTTTATTGGCTAAAAACATCGTTTAGGGCCTCAAAAATGCCTCGCAAGTTAATAACCTTCAAAACCACAAAAATTTGCATAAAAATGATTGTTTTTTTATTGTAACAACCCTTTAAATGTGAACCATTGATCTTAAATTGCACAGAATCTAAGTCATTGACCCATGCTACATCGGTCATCGGTGATCGGATTTCTTCCCTTGGCACGCACCACACTTTCCCCGATATGCCAACACGATCGTCGGCCATTGACCCATTACCCAACAACCTATTTGTACACAACTCTAAATCGGTCGATTCAACCATCATTCATTGACAATATTTGTTGGCAAATGGAACTCCTCACACATTCAGCCAATGCATGCCCACTATCCCATCCGCGATCAACGGTCATCAACGATTGTCGAAACACTTCCCCAAATCAGTCGACCTGACCATTGGCCATCAACCACTTCTATTGGTTGACGTGGAAACTTCTAATGTGGCATGACACATGGGTGTTGATGTGGCATGACATGTCATCCTAAAGTTTCAACTTTGATGATGTGGAATGACACATCATCATTCTCTTTTTCCCCATTGACCATCGATCAATTCTCTTGGACGACCCGAACACTTCACTGACTTCAATCGACACCCATCCATCGGCTTATCGACCATCAACAAATTTTGTTTCTTGATTTGAAACACTTCACTGAATCGGCCGACACCTGACCACCATCCCATCGCCAATCAATGACCTTTATTTCTTTATTCAAGACACTTCGTTGAATTGGTCAATGCCCGACCACCGACTCATCAGCCATCGATGATTTCTATCGGCGATTGAAAATGCTTTGTGGGATTCAGTCGACACTGATCATCATCCATCAATAGTCATAGATGTCCTTTGGCCGAACCAAACTCTTCGCCATTTTGGATGAGCCAACCATCAGTCGTCAACTATTTCTCTTGGAAAATTTCCACACTTATCAATTTTCGACCAAAAACCCTGACAAATCTAAGTCGTCAATCTAATCCATTTCAAAACCCCCCAAAATGAATCCTAGTCATTGATTGGATCTACCTTTCAAAATGGCCTAAATGAATAAAAACCGTTGATCTGATTCATTTCCCAAACTACCGAAAATTAATCACGGACGTCAATTTATTCAACCTTTTAAATGGTTGATACCTTATGGATTTTTGAATTTATCATGGAGAATGTCAGTCGTTGATATTGAGATTAAACACAATATCAATCGTTGATTCTCCAAACTACCTACAACTCTATATGCAACCATTAAAACTTTACTTTCGACCATTCTAAGTCAAATTCGGCTCTGCAACTTTACCGCTCTACTCCATTAACCTTCTTAAACTGTCCAGAGTCATTCAAACTCATATTTTGCCCACATATTTGGGTATTTCTCTCTAAATTCTCCATTTTTCCCCAAATTTGTCATAGAAAAAATATGCAACATCAAATTTCACCAATACACTCTAGTTTTGGCCCATACAAGCCCGGTGTTTGATCCAGATGCTATAATACCATAGTGTAACATCCCCCATCCCAACCGAGGGACATTACGGTGAAAAATACTCATAAAATGAAATTTTTGTTAACTAATTTAATTCATTTACAGTTAACTAGTTTTATGTAGCTTTCAGCTATGAATTAAAACAAATTTAGCTATTGTCTATAACCATAAAATATATACATCTACAACATGTTAAAAACACACATGAATGTAGTAAATAGTTCATTACAATAACAAATATATCATTCTCATTTACAAAGATCATGCACAATAATTTAGCTCATAAATACAATATAGAAAATAGATAAACACTTATCTTTTAACAATGATTGTGAAACCAACTACCTGGGACAGACATTCCACCCAACCATAGACTTGTTGTTCCAAATATCAACAGAAAATCACCCCGAGCTAAGGCTAGTAATCCACAAAAGAGGGTGGTCTCTCACATTCCACTTGAAGCTCATAAAACTCACAACCGATTGATATTTTCCTACAACAATCTCGATTTTCCACTAGCTCTCTTCCTCTTGACCTACCCAACCCAAGGAATGCACCCCTTCACTGATCTCATTCTCTCAGGTGTCCCATTTGTTTATTAGGGTCTCTCTAGCACAGGTAACCAGGAATATATCAGTTGGGAACTCAAGGGAACTTGTTGGTAGCAAAAACTACCAGCAAACCACAACAAACACTTGTTGTTTTAGTGCAACCCACTTGAGAGTTCACTCTTAATACCTAACAACCTAGCTCTTAAATATTCAGATCCAAAATGATCCAACTACGCTCCAACATGCTCTAGAACTCGTCCTCCATGGCTACATCAGCTCCAAGCTCTCTTTCTTTCTCTCTACTTTCTCCTCATGCACAAAAACTCGATGTGTAAAAATTGTTGTCCCAACCCATACAAATTTCCACCCTTTGGATTTCCTTTCTTGACTCACACTCTTCTCCAAGATAATTGTACTCAACCCCCATGTTCCCAATAAGTATGGGATGTGACTACTCACACCCACCCTCTTACATGTATTTAATGATTGCCTTTGAGAAGACTCAATAAAAAATTAGAAAGTTCATATACAAATAACAATTTTAGGAAAATGGGTTGGATTAATATTCGTTGGTAATTCCCCCTTGGACCCCTTTTGGCCATTATCCCAGTCCCTCCTCTCTCGTGTGGATTAATTCATTCTCCATCTCTCTTCCATGTCCCCTTAGCAGTTGGTATCACATTTTATTATTAAAACATTGAAATACAATTCGCATATTGCATCACTTGGACATAACCACATATTATATCTACATAATCATTAATTAAATTGAGGGTTATAGTGGAGATGTTACAAGTGGAGCAGAGCAGGAAGAGACAACTCTCCCCAATAGATAAAGCTATAAAAGGAATCTCTAACATCGTAAATAGAGCTAGTTAGTTGTTTTAGTGATTTTAGCAAGATAAATGGTGAGACTAGTGTATTGAGCTCACTATGAGCTTGTTGTAATGTTGCAATGATTTGAATATAATTATGTGTCTATTATATGTCTGAGTTCTAAGTAAGGGAACATAGCACAAGACGTTATAATTATGGGGTTTTGTATAGTAAATATATGAAGTTCTATGGTTTCCATATGTATATGTCTTGTGCAATGTATGTCTCTGATCTAATGGAAGGATTCCATTAATAAAGAGATGACAGTTCTGATCCATTCTATATATGTTATGTATGAGTTGAATATATGTGTGTATTGTTTTAATTCTTAGTCCTAACAATTTATCAGACATGAGTTGCATGGATTCACATCCTAGTGATTTTTTGTGGGTTTAGCCTTCATCCCTATCCTCTTTGCATCTCGAGTGAGACCTTCCTTGGCCTTGGCCAAGGATTTATATTTCAATGCTTTGGGGTTTTTGTTGGAAAACTCTAGATGAACACTGGGTATAAAACTCCCCATAGTTAAGAAGGATGGGACGTGTGTAAGCATGGACCAAAAACACCCAACAAATGGTTCTTTTTCCAAGACCTGAAGTCTTGTCGAGATCGATGAAGGAAGAAAAAATTGAACTTGCATTCCTCTAAGGAGGGGATTCAAGAGTGAATAGAAGCGAAAGAAGATGAGTTTTCCCTATGAGAGACCCAAGGATTGAAGGTGAATGTGAAGCAATAGAAAGGCACATATCTTTACTCGGATATGCATGAGATTTTATTCTCATAATTTCCTTGTCTATTGCATGAATAGCTAAAGAGACAAGTTGTTATCAATTCTTCGGTGTGGTCATTGGAGCCAGTGGTTTGGGATTAAGCTAATATTGAAGAACTGAAAATATTGGACAATAAGTGGAATCGGGGTATTGATTTCTAGTTTTCTCGAGTAAAAGAAGGCTACGTTATTGAATTTTCCATCGAATACATTGATTCTTTCAGTGAGGAAGAATTTTGTTTTGCAAAAGGACCAAGAAGGTGGATGCCTGAAGAAATTCCTCTTTGTATAAAAATGTTGTTCATGGAGAAGGGGTTGATGCGCATGGAGCTCGATCGAATGGCTGAGTAAACTCCCATTGTGGGGGGGGCGAGGGGGTTATGCAAAGATGGGGGAAGTTCTGAAAAGAGAAAGAATGGGTTTGATGAGGAGGATCCAGATATTTCCAAGATGAGGTGAGGTATGGAATGGACCTAGAAGAGAAGAGGAGAAAAAGAGCTGAGAGGTACGCAAGAAGAGTTGAGATAAGACGAAGATCAGAAGAGAAATGTGGAAAAGAGTTAGTCAGGGGCATGCGATGAGAGGTTAGGTCCAATATGAAGAGAAAAGAAACCACACCGTGTGTTAGTGCAGGAGCGTATGTTGTGCTAGTGTGGAGCATAGATGAGGATAGGCTCACAAAGAAGTGTGGCATAGAGGAGATGGTCTCCAGTAGGGATGTTGGTAGTGATACTGGTACAGACCTAGGTGACGAAGTATGCACCCCTTGGTTTTTGCAGAGTGTCGCAACTTTAGAAGAAGATGAAGCACGGGGTAGTGGTGTGCTGATAAGAAGAGAGGATGGTGCATGGAGTGGTAGTGTGTTGTTTGGAGAGCACAATTTTGAGCAAGGTGGCAGTGTGTAAATCGGACCGGGAGATGAAGCGTGGATTTTTGGTGGGAAAATCATCCCGAGAGAAGGATCACACATTTGTGGTGTGCAATCAAGATAGGAAGGTAGAGCACAGAGTGTCAGTGTGCCAAAAGAAAAAAAGGATGGAGGCTCCCCTAGTGGTGGGGGATACAAATTGATAGTAGTATATGGTCTTGTGCAACTGCAAGTAGAAGTTGGCGACAATTTTGTCGCCTCAATGTCCAATGAACCCACATCTTCCAGTTTTTTTATGAAAAAACCTGACAGAATATCAACTTGAGCAATAGGTCCCAACACCTTAGAAGCTCCTAGAGTGAAATTTAGTTCCCCTCCAATTACAGCCAGATCATTTTGAAACCACTCCATACTAAAAATATTATCCTAATAATCCACTATATCCAAATAGGGCCCATAAATATTCAAGAATGTGATTTCTTCCCCAACATCCAAAGAAAACATAGATTTCTCCAGACCTAATGGAAAATCCCATTAANCCCCGATATTCCTCTATCATCAATAAAACTAAAATCCCAATTCCCCAAAATTTTGACAAATCAGAATCTACTTTATCCCCATCTATCATTATCTCTTGGCAAAAATAATAGACTGGTTATGGACCTCAACTAAATTTTTATCGCCATTTTTTGTAAAGAGTTGGACAACACTTAACGACCCTAATTATGCAAATGGAGAAATAACATGTAATTCAATAACACATAGTACTAGAAAATATAAAACCATCACAACTCATTCCATCAATTCTCTTATAGAAAAGTGTGTTAGATTTGGTGCAAATAAAGGATTAGATAACCTTTCAAATTTAAAGAAAAAATTTGTGTTGTAGGTAAGTTTAAAATTTTTATTAGAGGCACATGATTGTTAGTGAGTTGACTGGGGAAGAAATATTTCCACATCCACCAAGGATCCATAATTTACATGCCATCATGAGGTATTCTCCCATGATTGTACATGCAGGGCCCATGGATAGTGGGTTGATGTTTCCATTACATTTGGCTACACAAAATTGTTATGAGAAATTGAACAAATCGAAGACACGGATTTCAAAAAATTGAAATCCAATTAACCTTCATTAACTAAAGGTTTATAATGGAGAAATGACTTTGATTCCTTAAACAAAATTTGATAAAAAATGGATAGTTGATTTTTCTTTAAAGGAATTTATTTGTCAATAAATTTATATGTAATATTTTTTTTCCAAAGAAGGTGAAAATGAGAAATATTCATCAAGTGATTCTCCCAAGAATTCTTAAATGACATGTCGAATCTTTATATTGAGATTATATACCAAAGAAATCTCACTTAGTGTGGTATAATATACATTTTTTTTCACAAAACATGTCAAGTTCTATATAATAGTAATCCATTGGGAGACAACCCCCATCTTATTGCTAATCATGTACATTAATGACCTAGGTTATCCAAATTGTAAGATTAATCCATTGGAATACATCCCCCACCCTAATTCTAATCATTTACAATAATAATATAGGTTATGTCCCCTCGGATGGGGTGCCACATTGCAGAGCTGAGACACACAGACAAACGTCGAGTTGCACCATTAATACAACCCACTGGCGACCATCCCCTCAGCATTTAAATGGGAACGAGCCCGTGCAGGATTAACCAAGAGATGAGGCCCTTCACACAAGTGAACAGGACAGCGCACTAGAGAACTAGGAGGCCAACCTTAATGGCCATGGGAGTCGCCGTCATCCTCCTCCTTATCACCCGCCTCGACAGCAATGAGAGGCATTTGAATTTCGCAAATCCGAACGCAGAGCCACCGGAGTTCTGGAGCATGGTTATTCATCCGTTGGGAACTTCGGACATCTCCAGGTTCTTCAACATGCCCAGGGCACGAGGAAAGCCATGTAGGGGTGCAACTTGGTACTCAGTTGAATCACGTAGGCAGAGGCAGACGAAGTTCAAGAAGGCGTTGGCCTTGGCGTCCTCGCGAAGACACAGGGAGTCTGGGAGACCTCGAACGCCTCCAATGGTGTACGTGGAAGAGATCACCCTGGACGAGGCCATGCAAAGCTATCCTGAGCACCCTCTTTTCACAGTCCCGGACAATTGGAATCCTCCCACTGATTTTGGCACTAAGGACAAGATTTCGCCTCTGGGAAAACAGCGTGGCTATAGCACAACTCACCCGGCAGAGGAATTCACCACCTACTATGTTGAGGAAGAGGTATTGTCCTATGGAAAAGGAAAAAATGACCCACCCATTGGTGCATCTCCGGAGGAAGCGACTCAACCGAACAATCGGCAGGTACATCAAGCCAGTGAAGAAAATGAAGGTGAAGGAGCACATGGGCCATTTCCCTTGGCCTCTGTTGAAGGCAATTGGCAGGACCAGCATTCTTTTACCAACCCGGGGTACCTAGCACTAATATTTGAAATGTGGAGCATGCTGGACGACCATATTTTTCGTATCGCTCAAATCGATCATCGACTCGACATGTTTTATGTTGCACACTCCAGGACTCTCTCGAAAAGGCAGTGCCCTATGTGTGCACAAGCTTATGTGTTTCTCGCAAGATGGCGAAGGCACGGGGAAGAGGACGAGCCAGTTGGATAAAAGGTTTAGTGATGTTCACAATTCGCAATCTCTTTTTGTTTTAGAACAAGGTTTTAGCCCAATTAGATTATAGTCATGTTGTAATTAGGTTATTAGAATACAGACTGAACCTAATGGAAAGGCATCCTGGTTTCCTTCGGGAAGGACAGCACTCTGATAATTTTGTTTGCATGAACACAAGTGGTATAGAATGCCCAGTTGTCTCGGTTTCTTGTTCAGGCGGGACAGTTGGCATCACAAATAGACTCTGTAACTCTGCAACTCTAATATAAACAGGATCCTCACCTTTTTTACTGGAAAAAAATATATATAGGTTATGTCAAATTGTAATCACCTAGAAAGAAGCAAAGACAATTTTACCCCTTATTCCAAAGTGATTAGAACCTCTATGCTTACAAAGTAATTATTATTCTTTTTATTTTTTCCAAATAAAATCTAACATAAAACCAAATGGATACCTCTTCATGTTTATGGATGGTATCCCCAATAATCCCATCTACTTAGAGTAATGCACTTAACAAAATATTGGTTTTTTTCTTTTTATTATTATCGTCATCATTAAAAAAAATATATAATCTCAAATTTACTTTAATGTATGTCAGCCAAAAATTGTATGTAGAAAACATGCTTGAGTTGTTTAGGATGGGAGTGAGTTTATCTAATAGCATGAGTCTTAAGAGTAAACAAGAGGAAGGCAACATGGAAAAAGTTCCATATGCTAGTGTGATTGGTAGCCTTATGTATGTAATGATGTGCATAAGAATAGATATTGCACATGCTTTAAAACTTATAAGTAGGTATATTTCAAATTTGGATAGAGATAATTGGGCATCTGTCCAAGGGATATTTAGTTACCTATAGGGAACAATTGGCTATGTTGTTTTCTACTCAGGAGATGTAAATAAAAAGCTTCAAATGCATGTGTTTGTTGATGTTGATTGGGTTGGTGATGTGGACAATGAGAGGTCCACTATTGCATATACATTTAAGATATTTGAAGGAGTTGTGAGTTGTAAGAGTAAGAAGCAATAAGTGGTTACCCATTCTAAGACTAAAGTAAAGTATGTTATCACGCAATTCGTACTTGGAAGTAAAGGAAAGGTGAGGTAAAGGAAAATTGGAGAAACTGGAGACTATCCTACCACTATCACCTCGATAGGATAGATCTTTCTGTTTAGGGTGGTAGGCCCAAGGGAGGCGTCCCCGATGACCTGGAGTTTTGAGAAGGAAAAGGCTTATGGCTAAGTAAATTTTCCCCCCTCACAAGTCACCACAGATCAAAATGTCCAGCTAAACAACCAATAAAGATGAAAGATAACCAGAAGTGCACCTGTCCGAGACAAAGCAACAAGAAAACTATGTATGTGCAAGATCACTTGTTAGTTAGTACTTCATGTAATCAAGGATTTTTTTATATAAAGCAATTGATCGATAATAGTGATGAAGCAAATCAATGATGTACAATAGCAATAATCACAATATATCGCTTCACAATAAATGCTAAAGAAATCTTCACAATGAGAAAGAACGTTTTATCATCAATATAGTAATACCATCATTCATTTAGAAGCAAAGACTACCATGCATTAGCCAATCGTTCAATTTGCTTAAATAAGCTAAAATGCTGCAAAGTATAGCTATAATTTAAATGGATAATGGCGGCAATAGGGTTAGTAGGTTAGTCTAGGATAGGGTTAGAAGATGTTAGCAATTGTTCAAAGGTATTGATTGTTTTAAGTTTGTGATCAAGGTGCTCAAGCATAAAGGTCTTAGATCAGTGCATTCATAGGGAAAATGGAGTCAAAGGTAGCGGCAAATGTTGAAGAAACAAAATGATAATGGAGGGCTAAAGACAAGAGGGTTTGATGGTGAAGTGTTTTTGAGCCAAGGCTTCAACAATCAAACCCTAGGGGAAAACGGCTCACTAAGGTGTAGAAACCTTAGGTCTTAGTGTGTTTTCCTCCTTCTTTAGCTCGATGACAAGAATAAAAACAGCTAGGATTGAAGAGCATAGGTAGGGTGTTGCAAAGGCAAGGCCCTAGAAATTCCTTCAATAGGTAAAATGGATGATTGGCATAATTTAGTAGGGACATGAAATAAGGACACCAACATGTGCTTATTCCCTAGGGTTTAATTCAGCAATTTCATTAACAAAATGCAAGTAAAAAACTATAACCATTCAAGTAAGGGTAGGATTGCATAAATTCACATACATTCACCAAGTATCATCAAGCCAAACCCTAGTTGTAAACCTTCCACCAAGAAAAATGCCAAAAATAGCTAAGATAAGCCTTCCTTCAACAAGTGTGCCACAATTTCAGCCACAAACCCTAGAAGGGCCGAAAATTTCAGACATCGCCAAGTGGTGAGTGAAAGATGATGAGAAAATGAGAGTAAAAACCCTCAATTTATACCATATCAATGACCTTAATTTAATTTTTAGGTCACCAAAAGGCCGACATGGCCAAAATACATAATAATATTGTTTTTATATTAAATGTCATGATCAAACCCTAATCAAGCAAATAATGAGAACGTCATGCCCTTTTAGGGTGACGTTATCCCTTTCTAAGGCAACGTTGGCCTCCTGGAGCAAAATTGTAGCCCTCCTTGGGCCTCTAGAAGCTTCCACACGTGCCAAACATGCCACAACTACCTCCCAAAACTCCCATATCGTTGGATGATGTCAGAAGAGATCATGGGTGACATCATGGGCCTTCCAAGGCCAAGGTCCCATTAGAGAGGGCACAACCCCCTTGGGTAAGGCTCTGCCAGGCTGCCTCTGGTGGAAACGTCCTCCTCTTCTCTAGTGCAAACCCTCTGACGTGCCTATGTCGGTTGTTGGGGTCTCAACAGCCATCTGGTGGACTTTCATTCCCATGGAGGTCTGAACTAATCATCTCCCCATGTGTACCTATCCAATATGGTACCTGTCCATCGGGCATGATCCTGCACATCAATAGATACACCCTCCATGGGCTCAGAATTCACAGGGATCATAGAAATGTCAATCACATCCGATCATCAATTTTATTAAACATGTGCATAAAACCCCTTTTGCTTGGTCAAATGCTCAAAGACATTATACAAATCTACAAGCCAAGTTTGGAGGAAGTGACAGGGTGTCCTTTTGGGCTAGTGTTTACTGTATGTGGGATGTTTCTGGAAGAAATCAAATCCAAGTCATGTTAGTGGATGAGATGGATAAGGGATGTCCTCACAAGGGGTGTAGTGATAGAAGGGAAATGAATGGCTTACCTGCGGGTTCCTTTGTAGAAGGTGAGTTGCACCTGTCCTAGATGCAAATG
Source organism: Picea mariana (assembly GCA_032191745.1). Taxonomy (NCBI): domain Eukaryota; kingdom Viridiplantae; phylum Streptophyta; class Pinopsida; order Pinales; family Pinaceae; genus Picea; species Picea mariana. Next base: position 4,859 of record JASDQU010818634.1, on the reverse strand, counting down.
TTTCCAAGCCCATTCATCCCTTTTATCCTTATTCTTTATTTTTTTTTCTTTCAAGAAGCTAATTGGGGGACACTGCCCTGGCATGGTGACCAATGGTGGCAATGTTACCCACAATCACTTTCACGGAAATGAGAAGGTTGGCTCATGATGAGACCCCATTTCTCTTGGATATGACACCAAGAGCCACTACCCTGGCATGGTAACCAGCTGCTAGTAGTGTCATACCGCTAGATTCCCATGGACCTAATAGGTTGGCTCGTGATGAGACCCCCTATCCTCTAACTAGGTCTTGTTTTATTATTTTTGAAGGGTCCCTATGTTTCCTGTTGAGAAACCTTTTACTGCTTTCTCGGAGATCCCTGGGTGAAGCATCTCGAGGTTTTATTTTTAGGCTTTTATCTTTTTCCAGTTGCTTTTACCCTCTGGGCCTTTAGCCCCTTCTTCCCACAAGGTAAGGTGCAACCCTTAATTAATTGGTCAACCCAATGCTCGGACTAGTGTAATGGTATGGATGAGCAGGAGTAAGATGGAAAGTGGTAAGTATGATGGGAACGGACGATGAATTTTCATGAATCCCCCCAGTGGAAACTCAAAACCTATGGGCACAGGCTTACTAGGGAATCATGTCATTCCCCCCAAACATGGTCAAGTGGATAAGTATAAGATCCAAGGATCCGTTAGAAACAAAAATAACTAAATGCATAGATTCAAAGGTTTTAAGGATCAGAGTGACACATACCATGATACCCGGACTCATTACCTCATGGAGCAAGATCAATCTCTGCTACAGGACCAGGCTGAGGTGATGGATGTTGTTGCAATTGAAAAAGAGGAGGCATTGAAGGAAGAAAATATGGTCCCTCTAGGGCCATGCTCAAGTCTATATGGCTCTCGGTACTCCATGTATAGGATCTACGGGTCTTGAGACATAATCTTCTTAGTTGTCCCTAAGATGGGGGATAACATATGGGTCCAACTCGAGGACATGTGCTCACCATAGAGCGCATGATAACCTCAACATCTCTGGCCTAACCTGTAACCTGCTTGATCTCAACATAAACTATTAGTAATCATTTGGGGTGGTGATATCACCCCAGCTCATATATGTATCAAATGAAAGAAATCATATATACAAGTGTGAAAACAAACTATTCTAGCATGAAATGCAAATGGTATATACAATGAATGCAAATGCCTACTTACATGTACTTACCTATTGGTTGGATGTTAGGTGTAGTCAAACGACCAGTGAAACCAATCCAGTGATGTCCCATAATGCCTACCTTTGTGCTTCATCATAAACCAAAATAGTGATAAGTCAAGCACAAAAATTACATGGGTTAGAGCATGTATCGTATCGACAGAAATAATAAAGTCTAACTCATGGAGGTGGGTGGAAGGGATAAAATCATGTCAAGTCATTCTTTGAAGAAAATGGTCAATCTACTTCAGGAAGGGATCATGAAAAGTCAAAGGTTCAAAAAACTGACTCAAAAGGTCTACAAGCTGGCTACCTAGGACGTTCTCATAATCTGAAGCCTTGGAAGGGATTGACAAGGATCTAGTAGATGACTGGCAAACTCTTAAGGGAAAGTTTAAAAGTTGAGATGACAGACTTATTCTTGAAGTACTCAGCCAACCCTTGGAATCTAGGGCTTTCCCCAGAGGAAACTCAATACGAAAGACATATCTCCCAACTACACCTCTAGAGACACAACAAAGTAAACTAATCGGAGGTGGTTGGAGAAAGTTGTTATGAGGATCCTTCTCTAGGAGAATGATGTCCTTACTCCTATCAAGATCTGAGCACAACGGTGGTTGAAAATCATCTTCATGGAAAGGATCCCGGTGCTTAGAGGAGTACTCATCAAAGTCCTCAACACATGACTGAAAATCATGAGGAAAATAAGGGACTAGGTCAACCTTGGGTGTTTGGAAAGCATCAGTAATCACATCATTTCCTTGTTGCCACTGGTCAAAATCAAGAGTAACTTGTTGTGATAACTGTGAAGGAAACACTTGGAAATGATTCTCAATGTTGTAAATGGGGTCCATATCATAATCAACTACATCCCATTTACGCCTTCTAACATGTATGAACTCATCAATATCAACTATGTCAGTATCAGTATCATAACATGGAGGATTCAAAACATTCAAAGGATCATCCATCTCCTCCTCATTTCCCAAATCATAAAGTAGAAAATCATCAATTTTTTGGAGATGAGGGTAACTTACTATGTTTGTTTCTTTTTGTGCAGGAACATCAAGAACTTGGGTGTTTTAAACATGCATCATTGTTTCATCCTCATAAATTGTTTCAACGGTCAGAAGATTCATATATGTATAATTGCATCTTAAGGGAAAACAAAGATAGCACATATACAAAATATTTAATGCTTAGCAATGCAACAATTTTACTCACCCAATACTTCCTGTGGAAAAAGTTTCTTTTCCACATCCCTTGAAAGCATCCTTGACAGCAAATCCTTTGCTAGCCCTGATATGGACTGCCAGTTTTCGGAATGAAAATCCAACTGTACTACATGGAAGATTTCCATTTAACTGTGTTACATGACCAATTGGTCAAGGCTAAGCAACTCTGAAACCATTAGATTTCAGAGAGACGTTTGATGGATATCTTAAAAGGATTTTTTTGTTCTTACCTTCTCAACAAACTCAACACATATTACAACCAAGAATTAAGCCCACCAAGCAACCTCATTAGAAATTGCATACAAGAACCACCTATGAAGGATAGAAGTTTTATCTGTTCATTGAATCAATACTAAACATTGATCATAAATTGTTAGCAAACATTTACCATTGCAATACAACACAGGGGTGCCAAATCTTAGAAAATATATCAATGACATTCTCAAATGTCCCATAAAGACCTTGATTGTGTTATATCATCCTAACCAATTCACTTTCCTCCAAAATCTGAAAAAGACTTGGATTGTGTTATATCATCCTCTACTCAATTTACTTTCCTCCAAAATCTGGAGGAATCCTTGTAAGCTCCTGCACAGAAAAATACGAAATGCACATCCATTGTGTAACAACATTTAACTCAAATAAAACCTTGAACACAAAAAACTGTGAAATTTATAATGAATTATAGCAACAATAAGCATAATAAATAGCTAAAGAATATACAAAAGAGCTAGAAAGCATAATAATGTCAAGTAGAACACAATGCAATTCCAATATTTTGCATTTTTCCAACTTTATTGGGTAACAATATGTGCAGATAGTAATATACAAAATGCAGTTTTGATATCTTGCATTTTTTCAACTGCTTTCCAACTTCATTAAGGGAAAGATATGTATAGATAGCCGAACAAACCATCAAATGCGGTAGAAAGAATGATATTAGTATTTGGTGGGCACCATAGCAGGTGCAGCTTAAGCTGGCACAAACAATGGAGTCATTTCACGTTCAGATATATTTCAGTCTTCGGCTTACATAAGTCAGTGGATGGGTCAATCAACTAATGCTATTAGTCACTCTTCCAGCATCAACATCTTTTGAGCCGCGAGATAAATAATTAATGATCACTGTCAGTCAGTAACAGTCAGCAATGGCATGCTTTCAAAATGCTGTACACAAGCTGCTTTTTATGTTAGATGGGAATTGCAGTGGAATAGGGCATGCAAGAACACAGTCTGCTCCTAATGGCATGCTTTCAAAATGCTGTACACAAGCTGCTGTTTAAGTTAGATGGGAATTGCAGTGGAGTAGGGCATCAGTCTGCTCCTTTCGGGCTCAGATAATCTTATCTGTGAAATAGCAGCTGCAAGAGCATCTACAAGGTCATATTTCCCTGCTGCCTGGATATCAAGCTCTGGTTGTTTTGGATGAGGCAGACTCTGCAAACGCCCATAGAAAGATGCATCTTCTCCATACTCCGTTGGAACTGAATTAGTGAACTGTGCTCTTCTCTCCCTTTTACATGGAGATAATGGAAGTGGGCATTCTTCCAACCATTCACCCTTCACAGCCAGGATACGCTTTTTTCTTTTTGGCATGCTCGCTGGAACCTTTACATTAGATTCTGTGTAAAACTTGATCCACGGGTGGCCTGCAGCCGCCGAAGAAAATACGGTCAGAAGATTCATATATGTATAATTGCATCTTAAGAGAAAATAAAGATAGCACATATACAAAATATTTATTGCTTAGCAATGCAACAATTTTACTCACTCAATACTTCCTGTGGAGAAAGTCTCTTTTCCACATCCCTTGAAAGCATCCTTGACAGCAAATCCTTTGCTGGCCCTGATATGGACTGCCAGTTTTCGGAATGAAAATCCAACTGTATTAGTTTTATTGCCTCAAATATGGCTTTGACAGATTCTCCACGAAACGGTAATATGCCTATCAAGAGAGCATGTAGGAGGACACCAGCCCCCCAAACATCAACCTTTTCTGAATATGTCCCTGCCAAAACTTCAGGGGCAATATACGAAGGGCTTCCTACCACACCAGATAAGGATTGACCTGTTTGAATGTAAAAAATACTGTTAATCAAATACACAAGAAAAAACTCCTGAATTATTTATAATGATGATAATGCTCTTGTGTAGATGTTTAGTGAGAGGAATCAAAGTTGATTACAATGTTCACCAATAAATACCTTTTGCAAACCGCGTGGACAAGCCAAAATCAGCTAGCTTCAGCTGTCCAGAACTGGTTCGGAGAACATTCTCAGGTTTTATATCCCGATGGACAACGCCCAACTCATGGCAATATTTAATGACCATTATTAATTCCTTGATCAAGTTTGCTGCCTGATGCTCAGAGTAGCATCCATTCCTAGAAATCTTGTCGATCAGGCGTCCGCCAGAGCATAACT
>JASDQU010818633.1:8523-26800 GCA_032191745.1 Picea mariana | reverse complement strand
GATACATCTTTCATATGCTTATATAAAACAGTCCCATCTACAGTTAATACACACATAATTTCTTACTCAAGGAATACAATAAAACTGTAAGAGTTATACTACAATTTATTTCATTCCAACAGTAATTTAATCAATACAACAATTCATCCATAATTAAAGAGATATATTATATCATCCATTAAATCAAATAACATTCAATCAAAGAAGGAGTAGATGGACATATTTGAGCAAATTGCCAAACAACATATGGAACAGGCAAGTTCCTCCCAACCTTAGAACGGAGCAACCAATCTACTTGCTCCGTTCACCCCCTAGCCTCACCATGAACCCATGAGGGCGAACTTCAGAAATACTCCTTAGCAATCGTCTTTCAGTTTCAGAAAATTCTCCTTGCCTCACACTCATAAAACAATGTTCATAACAACAAGTGATAAATATTTCCCCAGCATAATAGGCATCGTCCTTCCTCCTCCCATATGTTATATATGCCAAAAGAATTTGTGCCTAGGTATTTTCCCTTTGGGAATTTTCACCACTTTCCAAATCCCTGATTTTCAGGGGCTGCCAATGGCCAAATTCCTGATTTTCCACTTGTAACATTCAACCATGAGGTAGTTCCAACATGTTCCCCACTCATGGAGTCATGGTCAGTTGATTTCAACCTGGCTGTTCCATTTGTCCATCAACAATAAATATAAAAATATTTGTTTCTTACAAGTTTCATAGTCAAAGAGTTGGTTAGGTCAAATCAAATCTTTTCCCAACAGTCATAATTATAATTTACAATTAACTAAATTCGAAATTCAGAATTTCCATAAATGGCAATAAGTTTACAATTTTGAATTTACCAAAAACGGAGTTAAATTCCTAAGTATTTTCAGACTTACAAATAATTTATTTTTGGGGGGATGTTACATCCTTTGCCCCTTTAGTACAACACTATCCTCAGTGTTCGTCTCTTTCTCAAAACAATATTGGATGATATTTCTGCAAATCTCCCTCCAACTCCCAAGTGGCCTCCTCGGGACTAAAGTGCTTCCATTGCACTTTTACCTGGCCGACGGCTCTGTTTCGTAGTATTATTAATCTCCTATCCAAAATGTGTAGAGGTTCCTCTTAGAAATCACCTTCTCGTTCCACATACACCAAGTTCCCATCGATCATATGAGTAGGATCATGAACATAATTCTTTAACAATGAAACATGAAATACATTATGAATTTTCAAATTTGCAGGAAGTGCAAGTTGATATGCCATGGGTCCAATTCGAGCTAAGATATCGAAAGAACCATAAAACCTAGGCACCAACTTGGAACAATTTCCTAGATTTAGTAAACTTCTTTTGGCTTTGACTTTTAAATAGACGTGGTCTCCCACTTGGAATTCCTGGTGTCTTCTTTTTAGGTCCGCGTAGATTTTTTGTTTGTCATGTGCTTCTTTTAAATTCCGTTGTACTTTTCTTACCGCACCCTCCATTTCACAAAGCATTTCTGGCCCCACCATGAGTCTGTCAACTGGGTTATCCTAGCTAATCGGAGTCATACATTTTATTTTGTATAGTACTTCGAAGGGGCTCATCTTAGTCGATGTTTGGTAACCATTGTTGTATGCAAATTCCACCAAGTGCAAGTAGTCTTCCCACTTGTTTGGTTTTGTCCTTACGTACATTTGTAGCATATATTCCACAATTTGGTTAGCTCATTCAGTCCCATCTGTTTGTGGATGATAGCTTGTGATGAAATTAAGGTTAGTATTTAACCATGCAAACAATTCTTTCTAAAATTTAGATGTAAATTTTTTGTCTCTATCCGAAATCACCATTTTAGGAATGCCATGCAGTCTAAAAATTTCTTTCAAGAATATTTCAGCGATGTTAATATCTTTAAAAGTAGACTTTACAGGAATAAAGTGTCCAGACTTACTAAGCTTATCAATTACTACCATAATTGAATCATTTTGTTTTTGAGTTCTAGAAAAACCTGTAATAAAATCCAGTGATATAGTCTCCCATTTCCATTATGTCACAGGTAGAGGATGCAATAGTCCGGCTGGATGATGGTGTTTAGCTTTCACCTATTGACAATCTTGGCACTTAGATAAGTATTTTGATGTCTCCCCCTTCATATTAGGCCAATAAAATAACTTCCTTAGTGTGGTTACCATTTTCTGGTATCTCAGATGACCAAAATATGGTTTCTTGTGTACTTTGTACAAAACCGTTAGCTTTAATTCAGCAGAATCTGGTATGTATATTCTGTTTTTAAATTGTAGTAGACCATTTTTGTCCAAACTCAGATCTGTTTTGTCTGAATTTTCTGTATTATTTTGTAAATCCTCCACTGTTTTAGTGTAATTTTCATCATTATTACCTGCAGCCTTTATCCTCTGCTCAAGATTGCTTTCTTCCCTCCTAATGTTTATTTCAAATAGCCCATGAATTCTTCTACTTAAATTATCAACCACCTTGTTTACCTTACCCTTGATGTGTCTTACCTCAAATTTGAATTCGCTCAAGAAGCACAACCATCTTGCTTGCCTTGTGTTAAGGTATGGTTGACTAAACAAAAATTCCACCCAAATGTTATCAGTCAATAACATAAATTTTTTTCCCATTATATAGTGTCGCCACATATTTAACGCGTGGATGACAGCTACTAACTCTAATTCATGAGTGTCATAGTTTCATTCATGTTCCTTTAGTTTTCGGGACTCATAACAAATAATGCACCCTTCTTGAGTTAGGACACCACCCAGACCTTCTTTACTCGCATCCACACAGAATGTGAAGTCTTTGTCCAGATCTGCTACCTTTAAAATGGGCATGGTTGTTAACAATTCCTTTAACTTATTAAAACTGTCCTGATATTTATGTAACCAATTAAACTTGGTTCCCTTCTTTTGTAAGGGTGTGATAGGGTATGCAATCTTGGAGAATCCCTCTATAAATCTACAGTAATATCCAATGATTCCCATGAATGATCGGATGTCCTCTACATCCTTAGGGATCGGCCATTCCATGATGGCTCTTATTTTCTCTGGATCGACCACAATACCTTCTTTAGATATTACATGTCCTAGGTACTATATTTTCTTCTGATAAAAGTCACATTTATCGAATTTACCATACAGTTTGTGTTTTCTTAAAGTTTGCAGAACTATCCTTAGGTGTTCTTCGTCCTCTTCTTCTATTTTATAATACACTAGGATATCATCAATAAATACCAAAACAAACTTATCCAAGTACTGGTTGAAAATGTTGTTCATTAAACACATAAAAGTTACTGGTGTTTTAGTGAGACCAAATGGTATAACAACAAATTTGTAATGGCCATATCTAGTTCTGAATGTTGTTTTACTTATGTCTTCATCTTTTATTCTAACCTGGTGGTAACCAGATCTTAAATCCAATTTATAAAATATCTTTGCCTCACCTACTTGATCGAACAGATCATTGATCCTAGGTAAGGGGTATTTATTCTTAACCGTCATTTTGTTTAACTCTCTGTAATCGATGCATGACCTTAGAATTATGTCCTTCTTTTAATGAAAATAACTGGTTCTCCCCATGGTGAGACACTTGGCCGGATGTATTTCTTGTCCAATAGTTCCTGTAGTTGAATATTTAATTTTGTTAATTCGGGTAAATTCATTCGGTAGGTCACCTAAGATATACGAGCTAAACCAGGTAGCGGATCGATAGAAAAGTCCATCTCTCTCATTGGGGGAAGTTTAGGTATCTCATCAACAAACACATCTCTAAAATCATGCAAGACGACAAAATCCTCTAGGCTAGGTTCATTTTCATTTTCTAACAAATTTGTTACTTGGATAGCATAAATTTGACAACCTTTTCTCATGCACTCTTTAAATTGCATCGCTGAAATATGCCTAACTAAGATGGGTTTTTGTATACCTTAAACTGTCCTAACAGTGTCATTTTCGTCTTTATACTTGAGTGATTTCTCATAACAATATAAAACTTCTTTATGCCTTTCTAACCAATCCATTCCGATAATTATGTCATAAGACCCTAACGATAGAATGTTCATATTTGTATTTGTGTTTTGACCACCTAAATTGAATTCACAGTCGGAAATAAAATCATATATTTTTCTTTTGGTGCCTATTGTTAGTTGTACTAGCCAAGATTTTGCATGTTTTGTTCTTTTAAGTTTATTTAAATCCACTACACTGGGAGCAATATAACTCAACGTAGCTCTAGGATCAATTAAAATAGAAATACGAGTATTGTTAATTTTACCTTCAATTTCCACTATAGTGGGCTGGTGGTCAGCTTGTCGGCCATCCACATCTACATTGATCCAATGTAAACTTCTTCCCACATCTCCCACCATGGAGGCATCTTGTAGATTGTGAACTGCATTCCTTGCTTCTAAATTCAAACATGGGCAATTCCTCCTTAAGTGAGGTTCTCCACATTCCCAACATTTTAATAGTTCCTTGGGGATGTCCCCAAACTTCTTTGTGCCCAGATTAACTGGTTTACCACCTTCTTGTGTGTTTTGGTTATTGGTGTGAAAATATTTACTTGGAAAACTCTTTGTTGCATTCTGGAAAGGGGCTAGTTGATATCCCTTCTTCCATTGATTCATATAGTCTTGTTTCTTGTCTTTCCAAGCCTTAGGAAATTTCGACTATTGTTTGTATTGGTCGTAACACATACGAGCCTTCCTGAAAACTTCACTTAAGGACTTGGGATTATCGAATTCGATTATGTCCTTATAGGACTGTGGTAAACAGCTTAGGAACTGTTGGATTTTTACTTCGTCCTTCCGGATATAAGGAACAAACCTTAATAATTCCAGGAATTTTTTTATCAGATCATCCATAGACATTTGACCGAGTTGTATCTCATAAAACTCTTTAGTTTTTATTTCATAGTAACTTTCAAATAAATATTGTTTCTTAAATTACTTCTTAAAATTTTACCACTCCATCTGTTGTTCCTTTAGGCCCTTGGCCAACTTCATATACTGCCACCATATGATTTCTTTTCCTTTCAGGTTATAGATGGCCTTTATGACCTTCATATTGTTGGAATAGTTGTATATTTGGAAATACTTTTTAATGTCCAATAACCATGCTTCATCCTCCTCCCTTGTTCTAGATTCCTCATAAAATGTGGATAGTTTGATTTTCTTAAACTCTCCCTCCAGGTGATCCACCTGTTTTCTTTTTCTTCATGTGTTTGTCTTATCTTTTGTTGATGGTGTACCTTCAGAAGAGCTATCCCCTTTTTCTCCTTCAACACCATAATTTTTGGAGGCCCATTTATTGACCTCTTCTTCTTCATTATTGTCTTTCAGGCTCTTCTTTGTTACTATGCTACACAGCAGTACTTCATTTATCTCATGATGTTCCTGTTGTGATTTCTTTAGTTTCTCATTGTCTTCTTTGAAAACTTGCAATTCCACAATAAGATTTATCACAGTTTCTAGAACTTCAGTTGGTGAACTTTTGTCATTGTTCTGCCTCTACTCTTCAGGATTTCTCTGCTCAAGATTCTCCTCGAGTTTGATCTCAACTTCATTTTGTGGTGCCATGATCACAACAGAAATAAAGTTTTTATGTTTGTAACAATAATTGGTTTGTTAGGTTTTTTTCATAAAACATAAAATATGTGCTAAGAAAATATTGTTGGCCCTTTATAAGGTCTAGTGCTATAACGTTTTCTCTAATACCATATGTAATGTACCCCATTTTAACAAAACAAAAATAAAAAATATGAGGAACATCAAATCTTCTTTCTATTTAAAGAACTCATTCTGGAGGACTTATAGTTAATCTAAGTAGGTAATTATCATCGTTGTTAGCTTTTGCGAGGTCCATATTTTCTAGTTATCAAAACAATGAACTGACATCTCAAAGGATTTCTTACTCTATCTTACCTCATACTACACGAGGTTTCTATACTCAAGGGCAAGGGGTGAATTTTTTGTATCCTCACCTCTCGAACATATGCATATCTATTAAGATCACCTTTCATACTTTAAGCATTGACCGTTATGCACCTACAATCCTACTAGTATTATAATACTATCATATATGTATTTGTTTCATACATAGGATCTTTAGTCCTATTCTCATTCCTAAGCCTCGACCTCTATATTAGCTAATACTATCATATATGTATTTGTTTCATACATAGGATCTTTAGTCCTATTCTCATTCCTAAGCCTCGACCTCTATATTAGCTAATACTATCATATATGTATTTTTTTCATACATGGGATCTTTAGTCCTCTACTCATTCCTAAGCCTCGACCTCTATATTAGTGCACATGGGCAAACCCCATTTGACAATGTGAAATAAACCTACCTACGCAAATGAAAAAGTTTAATACATAAAGGATCGAAAGCATGTATTCATAATTGAAATGAATTAAAGGCCTAACATAATGATGATCATGCGTTACTTTAAATGGTCGAACCAAGGCCTTATGAACACTGGTCATGTTTAACTCTCAAACATCCTTACCATAGTTGTCTCTTTCTAAAGAACTCACTGATAAAAAATTGTTAGTCCCGCCCTAACTGAACGATAAACTAGGTTTGATAGTCCTGTGTACTGTGCCTCAAAGGAGACATCCTCTCTCCCATTAATTCAATATGAATTCGAAAGGTTTTTATCAGTCTTGAATTAAATAGTGTTGTCGAGTCCATTAATGGAGAACCTGAGGGAGATAATTCTGAGGTTGTCACTAGACCCTGTGCCCAATACAAACGTGCCACCTACATTCAGTCACATGGTCAAATGTAGTCCTCGTACTTCCACTATTACTCTGTGCAGTAAGGGTTTTCCAGAGTTATTGTGAGTCTTCGGCATGATGATTCATTGTTACTCTGTGTTTTTCCTCGGTGAGGGAGACTGACGACCTGGAGATATTTACCCAAAGAAATTCATAAGGTTATGTGACCACCTGGTAAATACATCACACACTTATACTATCTGTAGTGTAGTGGTAAATTCAAAAAATTTTAGTCGTCTCTACAACTATTATTCTTACGGTTTCTAGTGAGGATTCTCCTCCTTCATTAACCTTTAACTCTCTGGAGTAATTATCTCTAGTCATGGTAGATACATATGTTTTTCAGAGGTGACAGATTGTGTCTTAGCTTTTCCATGACGCATCCATTTCCATTCTACAACAAAAATTAATTTAGAAGGCTTCTACACAAGTGATTTCCGTTTGGAACAGGAAATAGTCTCAGATGTTCTAGGCTTCTATCAACAACAAATAGCCTCAGATATTTATTTGTTTTGTAACCTAACATTTAATTTGGGATTTGTTCATGGCATTTCTATTACTGAAAAACCAGTGATTAAACCCTAGTAGAGAAACCAATGTTGAGTAGTCTTGTTATGTTCAAAGCCCTCTGGAAAGACCCATATTTTTTTCGCTAGGATTTTCGTTAGGGAAAAGTCTTGACTCTCATTATTTTAACTTGCTCTTTAACTATGTTGACCCTTACCGTGTTCGTTGTAGAAAAAAAGTAGTTGGTATTCTTCCCTTGTTTACTCTATTTGGTTCATTAATTACGTCTGTAAGTTGTCGATTTCTTGGCCTACTATGTAGACCTAGCATTCTTGGACTTAAATTCATGAAATCACAACCACCTTCCTATAGTCATAGTGAAGTTATTTATTGCTGTACAAGGAATTCGGCCTTGACTCAAAGTTTCTCTATTTAACCTAATCGCGCCTATACAAGTATAGATACACGGTCTAAATACCACTGAGTAGTATTATTCTAGGACTTAATAACTCTTAAAGGATTGTGTTTATTCTTTGTTCGGAATCCAGTAGTTAATCTGTTATGTTCCTGTTTCATTCTTGATCGGTGACCTGTAATTTACATTTTCTAATAAATGTAAAGGCACAATCTCATGGCATCAATCATGACCTGAAATTCGTATACTTTTGTATGTGGAATATGGTTTAATCTAGGCATTCTTAAATGGTTGAAAAATCTTCTTTTATTTTCCTATTATCATTCATGGTTAAAGATTTGGTTACTTTGATCTAATGATGGGACCCTTGTGTGTTGCGAAAGTACCCATCAGGCCAACCCTAGTCTACTTCTCCCTCTTTGGTCTGTGGAAGACTCCTTCAACGACGCAGATGGAAAAACAGGTCCCAAATCACAAGTTAAGTGATGTTAGAAATCATGTCTATAACATTTCTTTGGCATAGAATTTATCTTGGAATTTAATCTAGGTTCCTCATTCGAAATTTTGTTTACTCTTATTTTGATACTTATTAATGTTTCTTGGTCTTCAAGCAAGAATGGTGATGTCCGAAGTCTCCCAATTCAGGGCAGTGTCCTGTACAAAAGGTACTCGAGTTCTATTTGCAGCACTCAAAAATATTAATCTAGGTTCTATTGCGTGAAATGGTTATGTGCTAGAATACAATTATCGTGGGAAGAAGAACTAGGCTCCTATTACAATTGGTTAATTGTATACTTAGTTTAAAGGAAAGGACATTAGCAAAAACCCCATACTGTGAGCATGTCTCATGTTTTTACCGTTCGAAGTCTTTGCTTCTATGTTAATGTGATGAAATAGGACTGTACTATTTTCTCCTAAATGTATATCTGATTTAGATGGAAACTCAGTTCTAAGTTACACAACAGTTAATCATGTGTTTTAGTAAATATTATACACATAATTCTGTATTTGGATAGAAATATGTATTCATGTAATGAAATTCTATTCTATACCTCGTTTTGGGTCTACTTTGATCTTTATAAAGTAATTCGAACAATTTCTTTAGTTATTCATATAGCTGTGCAATTTTCGAAATCACCGAAATATGTAAATGCATATAAAATTATATGATTCCAGAGCTTATGTCTTTCAATCCATTGAGCTTTCACTTCTGTATTATGTTATTTCAGAACTTTTTTGTGACTAACTGAATTGTTTGTTTTCCTTTATATCATTGGCATCTGGTGGTATGCATACAATAGGCATTTAAGTGAGTCTGAAATTTGGTATAGGCAGCTATACATATATATATCTATATATAAATATATACATAGTTACTTCCTATTGTATGTAATCATTCCAAGTCTTAAGTGACATTTTCACAGCCTGATCATCATAACTATTTACTACAGTCTGTGTATTTAACCTATAACAATATATGTATATATAAATCTAAGCTTTCAAGTTTACATCCAGTATTTTCTTTGGCATTCTTCAATCGACAATAATCTTTAAGTTGGTTACTTATATGCAATTAATCACATGCCTTCAATGCTAGGGTTAGCACAATACAGATCCCATCTAGCTTACATACATCTTCCATATGCTTATATAAAACAGTCCCATCTACAGCTAATACACACAGAATTTCTTACTCAAGGAATACAATAAAAATATAAGAGTCATACTACAATTTATTTCATTCCAACAATAATTTAATCAATAGAAAAAATCATCCATAATTAAAGAGATGTATTATATCAGCCATTAAATCAAATAACATTCAATCGGAGAAGGAGTAGATGGACATATATGAGAAAAATTCCAAACAACAAATGGAACAACCAAGTTCCTCCCAACCTTAGAACGGAACAACCAATCTACTTGCTCTGTTCACCCCCTAGCCTCACCATAAACCCATGAGGGCAAACTCTAGAACTCCTCCTAAGAAATCGTGCTTCATTTTCAAAAACTTCTCCTTGCCTCACACTTAGAAAATAGTGTTCATAATAGCAAGTGATAATTATTTCCCCAACATACTAGGCAACGTCCTGCCTCCTCCCATGTGCTATATATGCCAAAAGCATTTGTGCCTAGGTCTTTTCCCCTTGGGAATTTTCACATCTTTCCAAATCCCTGATTTTCAGGGGCTGCCAATGGCCAAATTCCTGATTTTCCACTTGTAACATTCAACCCTGAGGTAGTTCCAACATGTTCCCCACTCATGGAGTCATGGTCAATTGATTTCAACCTGGTTGTTCCATTTGTCCATCAACAATAAATATAAAAATATTGTTTCTTTCAAGTGTCATAGTCAAAGAGTTGGTTGGTTCAAATCGTATATTTTCCCAACAATCATAATCATAATCTACAATTAATTAAATTCGGAATTCAGAATTTCCATAAATGGCAATAATTTTCCAATTTCGAATTTACCAAAAACAGAAATAAATTCCTAAGTATTTTCAGACTTAAAAATAGTTTATTTTGGAGGGGATGTTACATCACATCAAAAACATTCAAACCCTAACATTCCACTCTCTCACTCGATCCAGATTCCAAAGGGTTTCATCGATGCCTTGGCATCCTCAATGTCTAGAGTCCTACACACTCAGGAGAACCCAGTCAATAGCACCTGTCTACGTAAATAGAAAAGAATAACATATCATCAAATCCAAAATATCTAATGATCATAATCAAAACAACTAATATTATAATGACCCGGATCACTTGCACGCAAGTGTCCTCAAATAATAATTTCTCTTAGTGTGCGCAAGAGCGGGATGTTACATACACCCCCTCTTATTTTAAACTTTGTCCCGAAGTTTCACAATATGTAAGTTCCAAAATAAAGTGTATCAGAATATCATAGGTATAGCTACCAAACAAAAATAGAAACTGCTGACGCATATCATATGTGTCCTCCCAGGTTTTCGAGTGCGGACTATAGTTGTCCCACTAGATGTTGACCTGATCTAATGTTAGATGTCATAGCTGTCGAACGAGATGGTCCAAGATGCAGATTGGCTCCACCGTGAGTGCACCCTCATCTGATACCTGCAAGGAACTCATGTCAATAATATGTGGAGGATCACTGACATAATTTCTCAAAACAGATACGTGAAAAAGATCCTGCATACTCCTCAAAGAATCAAGAAAGGATAGTTGATAGGAAACATGCCCCTTCCTTTCCACAATATTGAAGGGTCCCATGAACATAGGAGAAATTTGAACACCCTTTCCAAACTTTATCGAACTCTTATGCATTTTCACCTGCAAGAATACCCTATCGCCAACTTCATAACTACGATTGACACGACGTGCATCGACATAACTCTTATGTTGATCTTGCGCTTCATTTATCCTTTGTCTTATGGTTTTCATTTGGTCTTCCATTTCTTGGATCACTTTAGGTCCCACCAAGACCCTATCCTCAAGTCGATCCCAACTCAAAGGCATCTGACATGGTCGCCTGTAAAGGAACTCAAAAGGCGCCATCTTAATGGTGCTTTGATAACTGTTGTTATATGCAAACTATACTAGTGGCAAGAATTATTCCCAATGCTTATGTTTGTCCATCGCGTACATACGCAACATATCCTCCAATATTTGTTTTTTTCTTTTGGTCTGCCCATCTATTTTCAAGTGATACATCGTACTAAATTTAAGTTGGGTTCCCAAGGCCTCTTGGAAACTAGTCTGAAATCGTCATGTAAACACCTATCCTCTATCGGATATAATCCTCTTAGGAACGCCATGCAACCTCACAATCTGATTGATGAAAACTCTAGGTAATTCAGGTGCCTGATATGTCATACACATAAGAATAAAATTATCCCTCTTTGTCAGAGTGTCGACTACCACAAAAATCAAGTCGTGTCTCCTTGTTGTCAGTGGAATTCCAACAATGAAATCCATCGAAATGACCTCCCATTTTGATTTTGGAATAGTGTGTGGCTATAGTAATCCTATCGGATGTCTATGTTTATCCTTCACCTGCTGACATTCTATACATATTTCCATGTAGTTGACTATGTCTACCTTCATTCCTTTCTAGAAGAATAAGGGTTTAAGGTCTGCCCTCATCTTCGTGACTCCAAGATGAGTCATGTATACTACTCTATGATCCTCGTTTAGGATCAAACTTCTCAACTCATCGTTGGGCAGTACGTAAATTTGATTTTTAAATCTCAATAATCTGTCGTTGTCCATAGTAAATCCCTCAAATTTTGGTACCATCATTGTGTTTATCCGATAAAATCCTTGACCTCTTTGTACCAGTCATCGTCGTGCTGTAAAGTTAGAATCTTTTCATGTAGATTTTTCTGAAGAGGCATCACTGAAAATATGCGTTGTCTCTAACTCAATGCATCATCCACTCTATTCATTGTTCCTTCTATGTAATTAATCTCGAAATCATACTCGCTAACCAATTTCGACCAACAATGTTGTCACGCATTCAAGTCGCTTTGCGTAAAGATGTGTTGTAGTCCACAGTGGTTCATTTTTAGTTTGAATTTTCATCCAATAAGGTAGTGTCTCCAAACTCTCAAGGCATAAACAATGGCTAACAACTCCAAATCATGCATTAAATAGTTCTCCTCATTGCTTCTCAAGTTTCTCAATATGTAAGCGATCACTTGACCATCTTGCATCAAGACTTCGCCTAAGCCTTCTTTGGATGCGTCAGTGCATACCAAGAAGTCTGCATCCATGTCAGGGACCTTTAGTATCAGTGTTTTTGTCAATAGCTCCTTGATCCTATGAAATGCCTCCGTGCATTTTTCATTCCAAACAAACTTCTTGTTCTTCTTTTGCAATTCCGTGATTGGATTTGCTATCTTCGAAAAACCCTCGATGAACTGTTGATAGTATCCCACTAAACCCATGAAGCTACGCACTTCTAGGAAATTCATCGGTGCAGGCCATTCCATAATAGCCTCGACCTTTGTTGGATCCACAATGATACCTTCGCCAGAGATGACATGCCCTAAGTAATGAATCTTCAATTGATAAAATGATCATTTGGACAACTTCCCATACAATTTGTTCTCTCGTAGACATTGTAGTACCATGCGCAAGTTCTCGTCATGCTCCTCCATCGTCCGAGAGTAAATAAAAATATTGTCTATGAATACTTGGATGAACTTGTCCAAGTATTCACGGAACAACCCATTCATCAAACTCATAAATACCCCAAGGTCGTTTGTCAATCCAAACGGTAAAACAATAAACTCATAATGTGAAAACCTCGTCTTAAAGGTGGTCTTAGGGATGTCATCCTCTTTGATACGTAACGGGTGATACCCTGATCTCAAATCGATCTTTGAAAGCATTGTTCCACCTTTCATCTGATCAAATAGATCATCAATCCTTGGCAATGGATATTAATTCTTGATCGTTGCCTTGTTCAATTGACGATAATGAATGTAGAGTCTCCACGACCCATCCTTCTTCTGTATGAAGATAACGGGTGAACCCCATGGTGACACACTTGGACGTATAATTCTTAGGTCCAACAACTCCTTCAGTGTCATTTTCGACTCCTATAACCTCGAGGTTGACATCTGATAAGGTGTTCTTTCTATCGGTTCAATCTTCAGTTTTAGGTATATGGTAAATTCTAATTCCCTCTTAGGCGACATCCCAGGTAAATCCTCATGGAAGACATCCACAAACTCTCGCACCACCAGAAGGTTTTATAGACCTTCTTCTACTCCCTTCTCATTTAATGCAAGGATTGCATAAATCTTACATCCCTTGTGCATGCTCTTCCGTAGTTGCAAGGAAGAGAATAACGTTAGGGAAACTCCTTAGTTCCGACCTACAATCATGCATCTCTATCCCTCATCATCGACCAAGCTAAATTGTTTCATATTATAGTTGAGTATCACCTCATGCGATTCCAACCAGTCCATACCGATCACAATGTCATAAGATCCTAAGATCGTGACGTACCTGTTGGCCCTGGTGACAAACTCTCCCAGGTTAAGGCTACAACCCATAACCTTCCCTCCAGCCTTTTGTTTGGCTCCCAAAGCCATTTCTACAAAGATAAACTTGTCTTATTCGACTGCATTTACCTTTATTCTTTGTAACGTTGCACCAGAAACAAAAATCTTTGTAGCGCCTAGATATATCAAAATTCTAAGGGTCTGGCCAACTATGGTACCTGATATCTCGAGCATGGTCAACTGGTGCTCTACCTGGTGGTTATTCATCATTGCATGAATCTGATGGGCCTTGCCCAATTCTCCCATGGTAGTGGGTTCAGTTGATCCAGACACTCTGGTCCTCTCCATTGGGCAGTCACATTGGTAATGTGGCTCTCCGCATGTCCAACACCCTTTCTTCGATCCAGTGCTCCTGGTACCTGAAGTAGAAGATAATAGCCCACTGACCTAGAACCCTAGTCTATTCTGTTGAACAACCCTAAACTATTGTTGTTGTGGTTGACACTATTGTGGTGCTCTGTAAGGAGTCTGCTACTGAGGTGTTGGTCACCAAGGTGTAGTGAAAGTGGATCCTCTCTGGAAGCCACGATATCCTAGTGAATGCCTAGCTAGTGTCTGATGTTGTTGTGCACCATATGAAGCATGTCCCACTCGTCTCACTGGATTCCTTCTATGACCCCCACTAATAAGATCCTCCTCTGCTATGAGGGCCTTCTTAATAACATCATGCAAGGTTTGAGGCATTAAAATCCTAACCTTTGCACGAATGTTGACATTAAGGCCAAACAAAAACTTCTTGACCTTAAGTTTGTCCGCATTCAGGTGGGGATCATACCAAATAAGCTCCATGAAATGAACCTCATACTCGGCCACCGTACGATCACCCTATCACAAGGCATTGAACTCATTGAGTTGACGCTCAATGAATTCCTCAGATAGATACCTCTCTCGGAACCGTTCCTCGAACAGTTCCCATGACATGTCTTTGAAGACCATGTTCAATTGTGGTAGGAGCATCTTCCACCATAAAAGAGTTCTCCCATTCAGCTTAAAGACCACCATGTGGACCTTCATGTTGGAGGTATATTTGTGAAGTGCAAAGCACATCGCCATATTCTCCAACCATGCCTCGGTGATTGCTTCATCTAGGGCACCAAATAACTCGGGAAACTTGACCTTCTTGAGTTCTTGGTGAAAGCTACTAGTACCAACCAAAGCATGCGGTGGACCCTTAGGGGGTGCCAATGCCCTGGCCTCATATCTATCCAAACGGTTGATCAGTGCCTTAGAAATCCATTGAAAGGACCTCATCAGCCCAACCACATCACCCATAGTTAAATGTTCCTACCCGACAACATGTTCATCTCCCTGGGGGTTAGACCCCTCAGGCGTGGGTGCTACTGGGGGTGTCACGCCTCATCCCCTAACACCCCATCGTCTGCCTCCACGATGTCCTCTAAGCATGATTACCTCCACGAATACAAGTCAACTTAATTAGCAACATTATAATAAATTATCAAATCAACGAAAGTCGTAGTGATCCCAAGTCGCGGGTTGAACCATCTCTAATACCGTATGTAACGACCCTAGCTGTTACGACAACATACGATGTGTAACAAGTGCTCAATTTATTTATTTTTCTTTTAAAAACAAGGAAGATAATGTCATTAATACAATGACACCACTTGACGATATCACATCAATGAATTTAACGTAGCATATAAACATAAAAGGCATAGCATGTTAGCACATCATTCATGTGTAAAATAAATACTCAACACCTGATCATTCTAGTGACTAATCAATGCGTGCCAGCAGGGAAGTCCAACCATTATACCTTTCTTCCTTCAATGCCTTACAAGTCACGCATGCGAGAGATAACTGTTATAGAATAGGTGTTCAACCACCCAAGGAATTAATAACTCAACTACATTTAAGACTATCCTTCAAATAATTAGTTTTATGCGTGCTAGCATTCGATGCACCTCATTAGTCATAAATCAACTCTACCATCAGAGGACTGTACCAGGCATAGGATAACCCACCACAATTTTATTACTAACTTAATATAAAATTCATCAAGAAACAACTATACCTGTCTAATATAGGGTTTTTCTAATACAACTCAACTATATTCCTTAACTTCTCTAGTTCAATAATAAAACAAGCACCATAACTATGGAATGAAAAACTTCTAAAATTTATTATTTATTAACACAAGACTAGACTAGTCATAAGAAAATTCTAGTTTCCACTCAACATGATCCCTTCCTACTTTTATTTTTGCAACACAAATCCGTGGGTAAGGTTTGAAAAATAAAAGTCTCCTAAATAAAAAAAAATCCTTGTTATTTTTACAATAGACATTAAAGCTGGTAACAAATGGAAATAAAAAATCTCTGATTAATAATTCACTTTTATTTTTACAGTACACATCCGCGGTTAGCAAGTTAAAAATAAAGAGTCCCCAATAATATTGCAATTTAAACAATGAAAAATAGCAATTTTGTCCAGATTTACATCATTGTGTAGGCGAAAACCAAAAGGTAAAATGTTTAGCCAACCCCAATATAAATCTATTACCAATTTTAAACAAATTTAAACAAATTTTTAAATGAGAATACAAGTCTCCTGATATTATTGCCCTTCATTTTACAAGTCTCCTGATAAATATTTAGCCATAAACGTTAGCCAGTAAGAAATGAGAATACAAGTCTCCTCATATTATTTCCCTTTGTTTTACAATATAAATAAGTTGTTTAACAATTAAAAATTAAAAGGTCCCTAATAATATCGCCCTTTATTCTTACCATATACACCAGCTGGTAACATATAAAAAAAATAAACAATCTCCTAATCATAGTGATATTACAACCTAGGATTTACTACCGACAAATGACTGGATAAATTCGCCCATGAATTTAGTGATAATAGTGTTAATTTCACTCCTTAGTTAAGGTTGGAATTAGTGATAATTTCACACAGAGTAGAATTTATCGATAGTTAACTGATAAAAGGGACCGCTTAAACATCACTCCGACTTCCAGATGTGGTTGCACCATTGCGCCTAGGTTGGTTCTCCATAGGTAATTACGATGGGAATTAGATTAAAATAAATTAAAATGAAAATAAAGAAAAAACTTAAAGCTGCAAAAAGAGTGACGACTACACCTAAATCCCAATGCCAACTCAGTGCCCAAAACCAAACATGAGGAGAAAGGAGGAGAGCCCACGGGTTCGTGTTTCTTACACTACGCATAAACACAGGTAAGATACCAGAGGACGGATTTGCGTTGGGCAATGAAAAACAAAATCTCCAGAGTAAAGACAACAATAATTGCAGAGAGATAAAGAGGAATGTTCATTGTACAAGCAATGGATTTGCTGGGTAAATTAAAAACGTATTACAGAGAGTAAAACTAACATTAATTGCAGTGAAATAAAACATTTGGTGAACTAGAGATATATCCCCAAAATCGTTGTGTGGAAGAACGAGTTTGCAGAGAATAAATCACAATAATCACAGAGGCTAAGGAGGGAATAAACGCCCAGGAGAGAATTCCTTGTTGGGAAGAGAAATGATCCTACACTTATTATCCATGCACAGGAAAGCAGGGCTCCTGATCGACTGCTCAGGAACAAACTAATAAATTAAAAGATAAGGGACAGAAGATAAAAACACAAATCTGCATCCAAACCTTCTCCGTGGAGAAACCAAATAATGAAAAAAAAACGCAATAAAGAAGTAAAGAAAACGCAGGCAGGAGATACCAAAGCACAGGCAAGGTTTTGAGTCTGGGGCTCATTCTGGCCACACTCCAATAGATAGTAGCTCAGAAATAAAAGATACTGTGGATAGCAATATTTCTTACAGGATGAATCAAACGACAAGGGGATTACATTGATAACAGAATTCTCAAGGAATCCCTAAGGATACCTACAGTCGACCAAAATTTGAAAGAAAACCAATTCTATCCTATGCAATAGTTCCTCCAATGTGGTTATGTGTGTACAAATAGTTTTCTTTTTATCTATCAGATGACCATTACAAATTATGATTTTATGAAAAATTAATCTGTTACAATCACCGTAGAAATACATTTGCAAGGAAAACACATGGAAATGAAATCGTCATTTGAATACAGTAAAATAAACAAGTGTAATTTAACTTTATCTTATCACAAGTAACAACTTTAACATGCGTACCTTTACCTACGATTATGAGGCGAAGAAGTTCTCCCATGCATTCGCTCCATCCAAATCCCATTTTCCGATCGATAAGACCTCACCGATACCTCCCAGCCAATGCTAGGGGTACTCTTCTTCCCCCTGAGCCCCTCAAGCCACAAAGGGGCTACACACACAATACCAGAGAATGCTAGCTCCCATCTCTCCTTGCAAAGTCGAGCTACCACTCGTTACCCAAGCTCAATATCCCAACTCCCACAAAAGAAACTCACTCAAGATAAAATTCGGCAACGTAACGATACGCAAGCCAGATGTGATTCATACTCCTCCTCTGCCATCCTTTTTATAGAGTTTTCTTAGTCATTAGTTTCCCTAAACCCTCATTAGATTTATTTTTCATTTAA
>JASDQU010818632.1:0-17694 GCA_032191745.1 Picea mariana | reverse complement strand
CCCAAAGTCCAAACATATCATACCCAACCTCTATAAACCCTAATATAACCCATAACTTCTATAACCTATATACATTAAAAATTCATAACCATTGACCCTGTAACTTAATCCTTATAACCCATTCCCTCTAACACTCATCATCCCTAATTCTTAACCCATATAACACATACAACCTCTTTACTTATTATAACATGTCTCTATTAATCCTATAATTTATCAACTATAACCTATACAACATTAACCTATAAATCCTAAACTCTATAACCATTATAAACCTTAAACCTTATTACCCCAAAACATTATCCCTTCCAAACAATCACTAATAATTATAAACCCTAATCTTTCCAACTCATAACCCTTAACACTTATTTCCCTAACCCTTAAGTCATAAACCTTAACCCCTTTAAACCATACTAATATAACCCCTTTCTTCTAACCCCTATAAACCCCATCCCTTATAACTCAAAAGAAAAATAAATCCTAACCCTAAATATTCACCCCTCACACCAATAACTTATAACCCTAACCCCTCACCCATAAAACCATTACACCCATATCACCTAATTGTTAAAAACTATAACCGCTATAAATACCAACACTTCTACTAACTAATATCTCACTTAGACCCCCTAACCATAACCCTTGTAACCCTTAAACATTTATCCTCTACAGTTTATAATATTTATAACCCATAACACCTCAACTTTATCATTAATTTATTTCCTAAATATTTACCCTCTTACTCCCAAATACTTATAACCTTTATATCCTAAAACCCCTAACACATATAACCCATAAAAATTACCCTATTTAACCTCTAAATACTAGTATTATAACCATTAACCCTTAACACCTATATCCTTAATCCATAATTAGAACCTACAACCTATTCATTTAAATGATGCAGGAGCATCACCTTCAAAGTCAAAATGCAAGTGTGGAGGTAAAGGAATGACATCTCATCAATGACAGAATTTCGAATCAGAAATTAACTCAGAATTAAATCGAGTTGTTGAGATATTTTGTAAACAACATTTTAAAAATGTAACTTGTTTGTAAAATCGTTAAGGACTGTAAAGTCGTGAAGGACTATAAGGGGTTGCAGATATTGAGTGTTGTCTCTTGTCTGGCAATAATTGTTAGTTATTGTAATAGGACAAAGTAGGTAACTGCTAAGAGTTTGATAGGATAGGTTGTAGACAGGATGACGAGAGTTCGTGGATCCAGTCCTTAGATAGCTTTCATTGTTGCATTGTAAAGAGATAGACAGAATAGAGAGAAAGATACAAAGATCTGAGAGATCAGCAAAACATAATAGCGTAGAATAAATACTATGTAATTTGTTTTCATGAAGGAATAGAACAGACAAAATTGTCCCAAATCCTTGGACTGTTTTCATTTAACGTGGGATTGAATGAATGTCATAATTCTGTGCATATGGTTATTTTATTTTATTTCATGTATGATTGTTCGAGAGGTTGACTGTGTGACTTCATGATGAAACTGGATGAGTTTCAATTGTTTCTCTTCTGACATTTGTATGCAAGGTGTGCATCTTGAACGCAAGGAGTCTGTCAATTGAGTCTTGGATTGACTCAAAGAAGTTCATATAGAACAAAGGAAACTTAGACTGGGTGCAAGTTGTGCACAATGTTGTGAAATGACCAAGCGTCAAAGAACCCGAACCAGAGAAACACTAGGTGGGCGAGAAGAATTTATTTTCAATAAATCCTTTGATCTGAGTTATCAAAATCCTGAGAGCGCAAGGTGTGTATGGGAAATCCAAATCCATTTAAGGACAAAACTCAAAAGGAATAACGCTTTCCATAAGTGTGGACGAGAGCCAAGAGTTGGACTCATAGGAGGAGAAAAGGTTCGAAACCTTTGAACACTTAGAAAATCTTGTAATTCATAGAGAGATCAGAAGCTCAAGAGGGAGGAACGATAGTGGCTATTGGATCACTCTGTAAAATATCAATAGGCATTTGATTAGAGTGAAGTGCATGAGATTTAGCGCTTCGGACACAAAGGAGAGAGAAAACTCACAAGAGTTGAGAATTGAGATTTTCAAAGCCCAAAGAGCCAAAGATCTAAAATAGAAACTCAGTTTCTCGATCAATAGGAATAGATATGAGCTGTTAGATTGTTCAAGGAAAAATCCAAGTGTCAGATCGCCCAAGAAAATATGAGCCATCAGATATTGGGAGCTTAGGAGGAGGAAGGTTCAAGTTTTGAGATTTCTAAATTCCGAAGGGCCAGAGAGACTAAGGGAAATCTCCACCATTTGATCAGTCGAAGAAGATCTGAGCCGTCAGATTGCCTAAAGTAAATCCTGAGCATTGGATTGCCAAGTGAATATGAGTCATCGAATCAGTGGCTTCGGGATATTCATTTGAGAGTTCCTCATTTGAGATTTAATATTCGCAAATTCTGAAGAGCCGGAGGTTCGAAGTGATTACCATGTGTCGGATCGCTAAGAATAATCTGAGCCATTAGATCCCATGAGTTCAGGAGGGAAAGGTTTCAGAATCAGTATTTCCAAAGTCCGAAGTTCTAGAAACTAGAAGTGAGTCTCATCCATTGGATCACCCGAAGTGAATATGAATTGTCAAAGTTCAGAAGGGAGACGTGGCATGGATATGAAATCTCCACGAAAACACCCAAAGTGATTCATAACTATTAGGTCTAAAGGAGACATGGCATAGATCCAAGCACTCCGGGTAAATTCCCAAAGTAATTTGTGATCTTCATATCAAGGGGTGAAGTTTGAGATATGAAATACCTGAAGTATGAAACCTGAAGGAGATCTCAACCATCGATCGAGAAGAGGGCCATAGGACCATTGATCTGAGTGGAAAGGTCAAACATCCGAAGTGGGAGCAGAATCATTGATCGAGCATGAAAGGTGTCAACAAATCGTCTTCTCCAGGTAATCAGAGTATGGAAGGAAGCTGGGTTTGATATTTAAAAATCAAAAAGTATGGAATTGCGAAGAGATCACAGTCATTGGCTCACAGGAGGAGCATATCTGGACCGTCAGTCAGACAGTATTATCAAGATTGTGAGATCGACGATCCTGTAGCAATTCAGGATAGAAGTTGTGCGAGTTTTAAAATGTTGAGGGTGTGCATAGTCGTGTGGTCATCGCCCAAGGTTACATTGAGAGGGGGCTTACTTGAAAAGGATCTAACACTAAGCACTCTAAGATTTCATAGGAGAGCGAAAGGGTAGGTCGTGGGTGTCATTAAAACCTGCACCGAGAAGCTGAAAGGGCCTGTGTTTTAATACAGAAGGGAACCATTAAGGTTCCATAGATTCATTGACTCAAGAATCATAGATCCTTGACTGAGAGATCGTGTATCCCTACCGGGGAGTAAGGGGGCTGCATCAAGTGGTATCAAAGATAATATTGAGTTTGTTTGCATAAAACAAGCAAAGGAGAGAGGAGGTAAATTGATATCATTTGTGGTATCAGGAATTTTATTTTTGTTTGTAGGTGATGCATTGAAATCATGTCACCCAGAAGGCATAGAGAGAATGCATAAATGGAAGAAGAAATGAGGTGACTCCAAATGAGACTGGACTCCATGGAAACAATGCAGAGGAGAGCAGTAGACGTTGGAGATATCAGTGAAGCTAAGAGTGAATAAGAAAAGGTCGAAGAAAATGTAGTAGAGGATGATGCACAATATCTCTTAATAAAAGTTGTTTCAAAGATAGGAGCTAGAGTAAGAATAAAGGTACCAATGTATGAAGGCAATTTAGAAGTTGCAGAATTGTTAGATTGGGTACGTTCTATGGACAAATACTTCAATTACGAAGATATCGAAGAAGACAACATGGTGAAGCATGCAGTGATAAGACTGAAAGTTCATGTAGCGCTATGGTGGGATGAACTGCAAGCCGAATGCAGGAGCAATGGTAATAAAAAAATTAAAAACTGGGACAGGATGGTAGCCAAGATGAAGGAAAATTTTATCCCAAAGGACTATCAAATCAATATGTTCAAAAGATAAATAGTTTAATTAGATAAAAAATAAAAAATATAAGTGAAGCAGTAAACAGTTTAAGTGAAAGATAAAAAGTTTAATTATATTTATATAAGTGAAAGATAAACAGTTTATATAAACCTAAGATAAAAAATCTAATTAAACCTAAGATAAAAAATCTTATCAGTGAAGGAGTAAACTGAGGAATTTTACAAACTTAACATTAGGGTTGGAAAGAAGGAAAATGAGGATGAAAAGACAACTAGATATATCAATGGGATGAGATATGAGATCCAAGAGAATATCAACATGATGTCAGTTAGTACAGTCAAGGATTCTTATCAATCATCCTTGAAAGATAAAGAGAAATTGGCCAGGAAAAAAAGCCAACGAAGCAGAGGAGGAAACTCAAGCACAGGTAAGGGAACCATTGGAGAGAAGTTCCAGAAGCAGAAGCATGAAGATGACAAACAACATAGTCAGCATGAGAAAGGTGGAAGTTCTAAATAAGGGAAACACTGTGGAAGAAGATCTTTTTCCAGAGGAAGAGGAAGAGGAAGAGCCAAAGGAGGCATAGTTAGATGCTATACATGTGGAAAGCAAGGGCACAAGTCTTGGGAATGTCCTGAGAGGAAGAACGAAGGAGGAGGTGAAGCACACATTTCTGGAGCATAGAAGCATGTGGAAGCAGAAGAAGTAGAAAGGAGGAAAGAAGCTCATGATGAGGAAAATTCTTCTTAAACTAGAGAAGGATATGGAGGAACCAATTCAATGAACAAGTCTGTTTAGAACTGCTTGCAAGATGAAAGAAAGAGTTTGCAAGGTGATCATAGATAGTGGGAGCACTGACAATCTAGTATCCACAAGGATGGTGGAGAAACTTGTTGACAGGCGAAATTGACCGTCCGTCAACTGGGAGAGTGGAACCGGTCTAGGGTTGTCTAAGTAACCCAAGCCATTTGGAATGAACCACCCTGACGAGTTTAACGGCTCTGTTGGCCGCTCTAAGGTCTTTAGAAAACCAAAGAGAAAACTAATCTAAACTAACTAATCTAACTAAAACAAATAAAACTAACTAAAACTAACTAAAACAAACTAACTAAAACTAATATAAAAGAAACTAAACTAACTAACAATAAATAAAAAACAAACTAATACACTAATCTAATTGAAACAAACTACTATATAAACTAAAACTAAATATAAACTACTCTAACTATTCTATTATACAATCTACTAATTAATATTATAATAACTCAAATCAACTATCTAATTACTAGTTGCAATATTACTTAATCACAAATATACAATATACACAACTTGCAAATTTGAACAAAACCTGTAAAACTCATGTACTTTCTGCCCTAAGACAACCATATATGTTTTTTTGATTGTTATATTTTATGAAAAAGAAATAAAACTACTGAAATTAAACGATCTAATATATTTACTAAAATTAAACAATCTAATATAAATATAATTAAACTTATATCTAAACTAAACTACTTAATGAAAACAGTAAAGGAAAGATTAACTGACCTAGAAGCGCTCCTAATTTGTCCTGTGTATGATAACTTCGAAGCTGGTCGGAGGAAGTAAACTCGCACCGGTTAGTCCAAAAGATTCTCGTAAACGATAGGCTGTGCTGCTCTTTGAGTTGTTTACAGAACAAACAAGACATAAAAAATCATAACAATCTTATGATTATAAATTTCTGCAATAAGGGAAACCTGTTATGAAAAAAACTTATATTTGATAATTCAACTTATGAAAAAGAGAAATCTGTGATTCACAAACTGAATTAAATAATTGCTATGTTTTTTAAACACTTAGAAGAAATCATATATGGATTACAATGATTAAATTATATCATTTGCACATGATTAAGATAGCTAAAGTAGTCATTAACCAAATACAAATTGATATACACAACATGAAACAAAATATTGATATGATGAGAAGCTAAAGCTGTAACAAAACACCAGATTCTACCTCAGTCTGTATTAAAATTCCATATCCTTGTTCTCCCACGAATGAGGATGACATTATTACAAAAATAATAAGTATATATAAGTTTCTCTACAGGGTAAAACCTCCCTGTGGATAATATCAAACAGTTTTACATAATCTGGGAAATATCCCAAAATCGACTAAATTAGGAAACTAAAATGCAAGTGAGATATTTGAAATATCCCCTAACTGCTCATCATATCCACTAAAATTTCGAATTCATCTGCAATAGACCAAACATATCAAGTTAAAAAGATATTTCATTAAAAAAAACAATAAAAATTTGATTCTACAGACTTAGCTACAGAATCATCTGATTTTGTAGCTAGTCTAAAATAGCATACAGGATCAGATAGAAATCAAATCAAATATTTTTAAACTAATCCAAACCAATCTTTTTTCAATAAACATTGAAAATGAATCACTAATGATTCAAATGATTTTATTATTCAAATTAAACAAAATAAAAAATGATTCATGGAAAACAGGGGTAAGAATACTYTGTTTTTCTTTCACCATAAAATCGGGTCAAACAGTAACAAGATTGTTCCATATCACATGAAATCCATAGTGATTCATATCGTGTGTGATACGATCTAATCCAATGCCATCATAATCCATTCGTCATGGCTATAATAATGCAACATAAGATTCATGTCGTTTTAATTAAATACAAAGATGGCAAGACTGTTACGATCATGGGTAAATATAACAGCATAATATCAAACAAAATTCGCCATAGATTTTAATCGCTGGGTGTTATACAGTCAACAGACAGGGTCAAATGATGATCACAACCATCACCAAGTCGAAAGAAGTGATAATCCTAAACTGGGTAACAATAGAAACAAATCGTGACTGAGTTGAATATAGAATAACAGTGAATCCAATCTCGTTTAACAAATCAACTTGTAACTGAATATTCATTACAAATCCAACAGATAACAGAGTCATTCTACAGAAAACCACAACGAATTAATCAGCTGGGTTTAACATAACTGTTACGAATTGAATCCATTCACGATTTGGGTGAAATCATATTAACAACAATCCAAACTGTATTCGAGTTGGTTGAAAGTCATATGGAAATAAAATCATAACAGTTAACCATATCACACTTGTTACCGATCAAAGCATATATGTTATAACGAAATCAAAATGAAATGTGATTGTGTTCAGAATTGAAATAGGAGAAACAACTTGTGTCTATAACAGATACAAACGACTCCAATTGACAGAGCATTCATTTTAGCTAAAATCAAACAACTCAAATCCAAATCAAATCAAATAGGATCGATTAAAATCTAATCGAAACTAAACAGAATTCCATTCAGTCAAAGCAAGGCTGAGTATACAATGTAACGAAACCAATCAAAGCTGAACAGGGCTATTCAAACCAAACTTGAATTGTTATATAAACTCATACTATTTACAAAAAATGATTGATATTACACATACCTGCATGACGAGGCTAACCAATTACGCCAACTCAGAATTCACCACAGTTGTGGCCGATTCCACATTTTTGAATAAAATGGAGCCTATCGTTCTTCGTCTTTTATCAATGGCTTGCAAATCATCCTTTTGAAGGGTAAGCAGTGTAAACTGGTCCTCCAAAGATTTAATCTTTGACTGTAGCATAGGCACATCAAGATAGTATCTCTCTAACCATAAGCCACACTGATCATAGGGTGGCACCGTAGACTTCAACAGAGCAGGAGAGGGTTTAGATATACGACCGAGGGTTTCACATGGCAGCTTAATGCCAGGGTAATCTGGGTCATTTTGCAAGTAAGGTGGTAAGTTTGACACGAATTCGTATGGGGGTTTGGCACACAAGCCGTCCGAATAGGGATACTCACTTGCCAAAAAACGTTCAACCTCTGAATCAGAGTCCTCGCTCGACACAATCAGGTCAGTATTGACAGGGGGTTTGGGTTTATTCCTCTCTATTCGAGAGATTAGTTGCGCATTCTTTTTTCCTTTGGAGTTTACAGTAGGTTTGGCTTTGGTCTTCCTCTCCACCGACTTAACAGTTTCGACATCCTTGGTCACAGAGTGGGGTAGGTCGATAGGTGACTCTGGTAAGGGTTTAGGTAAAAGGATACTATAGGGAATCGGGGGTATAGCTTTATCCTCATTCACCACAGGTTTGTCAACCTATGGTGGATTTGAATCCACAAAATTATTGCATGCAAGAATATCATCTCAACAGTCTCGGTGTAACCCCAGGTGACAAACAACAATCATTTTAACCAGCCCATAGTGAAAGAGGTTTCTATCAGCCTGTATCCTTTTATATTTCTTAGACATTTTGAACAGGCTTCTATGCAGATAGTATGGCATATTAAGCTCAAAACCCATAAAAACCATAATCAGATGAAGGTGGTGTAAGAAAAAAAACCCATACCGACCCTCGCAGGTGATGAACTACTTGATAACCATCAACAAGTCATGCCATCACTGCTTCAGCATGGTCACGGGAAAACCCTTGTCACAAGAACTAACCTTGCGTGACTGAAAGAGAAAATTCCAAGGGACTTCTTCTACCTTGGAGTTTTTGGACCATCTCTGCCCAGTGATAGGTAAACCTGTAGCTAAACTGAGAAATTGCTTGTCAATTTTCAATTGAACATCCCCGACCTTAGCTCGACAGCCATCAAAGTTCAATGCGAATTGCCTAGCAACGCCGAGGTTAAAACCATCAAATTTCTGTATGAACGAGAGCCACCCAAATTCCTCAAGGTTAGCACAGGCACTGTCAAACATCAACAGAGCCTGGCTACCATTCGGTTCAGCCCTCACGACTGGAGCCATGGTGTGAGCACATGGTAAGGGTTGGGTCAAAAACACCAGCACACAGGGTCATTCGGTGTAACCATTATGAACAATCAAAGGGAAGGCATTAATTTGCGCATGCGAGGGTGGTGGAATCACTTACCGCCATGGAAAATAGTAATTGCAAAGTAAAACCGGTGTATTAACCCTCTGTTGAAACAATCATAACATATTTCAAATCATATTATTCAGCCGACCCAACAATCAAACGATAAACGATATACCAATGCGCCATTCAAAACATGAATATTCAAATGTGAAATCAAACCCATATGTTTAACCAACGCGCCATTGCATAATCAAACATTTTAATCAAAGGTTTAAAACATTGTGACAATCATTTGCATAAAATCGGCAAGGCAAGAACTATAACAATAAGGATCACATCATATAAAACAAAGTAAACTATGACCCCTATGCAATTCATAAAAATAAGTATAACCCATAAATTCACATGCTCAATGCCTTACCAATTAAATAAAAATCAAGTTGCGCATTTAAGGTAAGAATAGGCAATAGGGACAGTTCGAAAATCTCTTAGCCACTTAATGATAATCCAAAGGTAAGTTCCATTCAAAATATCAATAAAAGATCATGACAGTTCGAGTGACGATGGAAGAGTTTTCACGCTTACAGTCGTGAAAACTAAATGGAGACCAATTTGCAAATGTCGCAAAGAATGAAAATATCATTTATTTGCAAAATGCGACGATAATTTAAAGTTCAGAAGACAAAGGTGTAGGCAGCTTATAGGGCAATTGAAAAATTGAATTAGCTACCAACAATGGTGACGCACTGGGAGAAGCAGTTATCTCTGTCAAAAGAAATAAAATTCAGATTAGAACAACAAAGAAAATTTCGACTCAAAAACAACAATCAGAAAATCGTACAAACATCATCATTTACCATTTTTTCCAACGATGTTTTAAAAGATGAAAACTAATAACAGTCTTAAGATCAGCAAGTCACGATATTAATGATAAAATCTTCAATACTGTTGGCATGGCCACTGCTGCCAGCAGGCGTTCATAGCCTCGACAGGGTTGCCATTTAACCCACTCAGACATATGTATCCTGTCAAGAAGTTCTAGATCATAATAAAGGACATTAAAGAGGTTTTATATTTTTTCACAGATTTTCATGTACCTGACATTGCTTCGCTGCCAGCAGGCCTGTTCAGTACCCCGACGAAGTTGTCTTGGCGTCATGCTTGCATTTACCCGCTGCCAGCGGACCTGTTCAGTATCCCAGCGGGTTTACAAACACTTCCCACATCTCTTATTAATATTTTTATTTTGTTTTCTTTTGTAGATATATAGCTGAGCGGGGTGACGCTGATAATCTTGATTTCTTAACATATTTTTTCAGACCTCATCAGAATTTTTTAACATTGTCCTTTATTAAGCTCTAGAGATTTTTTATTTCTAAAACACTTCCTATGACAGGGAGACATCTTTTGAGTCATTCCTTTATGGAAAAGGGATAGTGTAAAAAGATAATGGATGATCATGACAAACTTTGCTCAGAGATTGAAATTAGTAACTTCTTTCAAACAACAAAATTTTCCAACATAGATATCAATTCCATGAATATATCACTGATGTTCATACAAACTTTCAGAAGTCATTTCAGTGAAGAAATTTTCTATGGTCTTTGTCTGACTGGCTCAGTGCACAGGTATGCATATCTTTTCAACAAACACACAAAAACAAACTGATCAATTCAAATCAAAACCAAACAGAAAACAAACGAAAATGCAAACGAAAATGAAATATTTACATAAAAATACAGGGGTAATTATCAAGCAAAGTATCTTTTCAGGGCTTGGCCATTCACCGGATAGGTGTCAAGATGCCCTTCAAGATTCTGCAATCGAAAGGAACTAGGACCCAACTTTTCAGCAATTAAAAATGGCCCAAGCCATAAATTTTGAAACTTGGTGTGCTCACCCTTTCCTTCGTGTGGTTTGTCCCATTTTAAGACGAGATCGCCTACTTCAAAATTCCTATCAKAAGCAGAATTAGAATCAAACCATCTTTTAATCAGTTGTTGATGTTGATCTAACTTACTCTTAGCTTGAGTTCTTACTTCTTCTAACTTCATCAAAGCGTTAATGCAGCTTTCTAAAGGAGGACAATCTTCTTCTTGGACTTTTTTCGACAATTGAAGCGAAGGAAGAAGAATGTGAGGTGGTAGCATGGCTTCCCTGCCATAAAAAATAAAAAAGGGGGAGCTACCTATAGAGGATTTGGGTGTTACCCTATCATCCCACAGTGCGTTCAACAATGCATTGTGCGAGTTCTTGTGATTTTCAACCATGGTTCTTTTGATGATTTTGATCAAGTTCTTGTTAGTAGATTCTGCTAAGACGTTTCCCTGAGGGTAGCAACTAGCAGAATACTTTAGTTTTATTCCTTTCTCCAAAGAGAACTCACTCATCTCTAGGGAAGAAAAGTATGAAGCGTTATCAAAGACCAGACAATCAGGGATACCGAAACGAGTGATGATATTCGAGTTTAGAAAAGCAATCACCTGACTTGTGTTAACAGTTCTTAGCGCGGCAGCTTCGGACCATCGAGTAAAGTAATCAGTGGTTGTCACATTATACTTGTGCTATTGTGAGTATGGAGGGTTAATAGGACCTATGATATCAAGGCCCCATTGCTGGAAAGGAGAATCGACTAAAACGGGTTGCAAGGGAAAGGCTGGTTTTTGCAACCGCCCTGATGCTTTCTGACAGATAATACATTTGTGACACAAAGCATGAGAGTCCCTAAAAAGCGTGGGACAGTAGTAACCAGCTCTTAAAACCTTATGAGCAGTGGTATCGCCACCGAAGTGACCACCAGCTTCTCCTGCATGCAACTCAAGCAAGACTTTTTCTGCTTCGTCTTTTTCGAGGCATCGCATCAGTACGCCGTCAAAATTTTGACGAAAAAGTATACCGTTAACTAGATGAAAGGAGGCTGACTTTAGTCTCAACGCTCTTCTTTTGGCGGGGTCAATTTGACGGGGTGTTGATCCATGTTCAAGACAAAATCTAATATCGTCGTACCAAGGACTTACGAGGTTTTCTGTGCAACAGATCAAACTTTGATTGTGTTGTTCTAGGTTTGACGTATCACTATCTTCTTGCTGTCCTATTTCTGAATCAAAAACCAACTTGCACAAGCCTTGGCCTCTCACGATCTGTGCTGGGGTGATCTCTAAGTCATACTCCTATAAGGAGGTGACCCAGTTGGCTCTTTTCTCTCCTAACTCTTTTTTCACTAACAAGTTCCTGACGGCAAGGTAGGGGACAATGACTTTGGTCCTTGACTTCAAAAGATAGGACTGGAAATGCTTAACTGCTTTGAAAATAGTGTAGGATTGTCGATCAACCGTTGGATAGTTAAGTTCAGCACCTTCATAAAGGCGATGGGTACTTCATTGTTCTCGAAATTCTTCTGAGTTAGGACTGCGGCATAGGAACGATTAGAGGCAAAAGTATAGAGTGTAAAATCTTGAGAGAAATCAGGGCTCATGAGAGACGGAGCGTCTATTATGGCCTTCTTTATAGCATTGAAAGCTTGGTTTTCTGTGGGTCCCCAGTGATATTGGGTGTCTTTCTTAATCAAGTTCTGGAGAGGCCTGACCATTTCGGAGAAACTGGGGACAAATCTTCTCACGAAATTAATCTAGCCTAGGAAAGACTGCATGGATTTCTTGGACGTAGGTGGAGGAAGTTTAGCAATGACTTGAGTCCTCTTGGGGTCAATAATCATTCCATCACTAGACACAATGAATCCTAGTAATTTACCCTGTTCTACTGCAAAAATTGACTTTTTGGGGTTAAGGGAGATGCCGTATTTACGACATCGTAGTAGAACGGCTCGTAAGTGAGCTAGATGATCATCTTTGTTTTTAGAGTAAATGGTCACATAATCTAAGTAAACTACAACGGAATGATTGATTAAGCCTCTAAAAGCAATGCCCATTTCTCTCTGAAAGGTAGCACCGACATTAATCAATCCAAAGGGCATTTTGCGATAAGCATAAGTGCCCCACGGGGTACGGAAGGTAGTTTTTAGCTGGTCTGGCAAAGACATCAAGACTTGGTTATATCCAGAGAAACCATCTAGTAAGGATAGCCTCTCAGAACCAGATACTTGTTGAAGAATCTGTTCCATGGGCGGGACAGGATAATTATCTTTATCAGACGCTTTGTTGAGGTTTTGAAAATCCACACAAAGTCGAATTTCCCCATTTTTCTTCCGAGCTAGGATGAGGTTGGATACCCATTGAGTGTGTCTAACAAGAAAAATTATTTTAGCACTTAGGAGTTTATTCAATTCTTTTTGAACGGTCGGTTCTAGTTTAGGATGCATTTTTCTCAGTTTTTGTTGGAAGGGTAAGGTTTGGGGCTTCATTAGGATGACATGCTGTATAATATTAGGATCGAACGTTTAAGATCATCGTAAGTCCATGCAAAGACATCCTTAAATTATTTAAATAATTTAACAAAAGCAGCTTTTTCTTGCTTAGAACATCCCAAGCCTAAATTGATACACTGAGGAATTTCGCTAGTCCCTAAATTGACTTTTTCATAAGACAATGAGGAACTATTGATTTTGCAATTGACCGTCTTTTTAAATTTATCTTCAAAATCATAAAACTTTTCTAATCTAACAACAGATTTGGGTACGAAATTTACCATGTCCGATAGAGCTTCAAGAGATTTCGGATTAGGTATTACCATAAAGTTGTGCAAATTGTCGTTGTGCGTTTGTTCATCTATCACTGCGCCTTGAAAGGTTTCTTCCATGTGCAGAAAGTTGATGATCTGCTGATCATCGTCAAATAATCTCCAGTTTGTGATATTGTCTGGAAAGATGGTCGAAACAATAGCTCCACGGAGAATGCATTTGGGGATAAGCCTTCTGTAGGAAGAATTTTAGAGGCAACATTAGCTAGTAGATCTGCTTCAGCATTATTTAATCTAGGAATGGAATTTATTTTAAAAGAAGAAAATTTGTTCATTAAACTCCATACCTCAGACTGGTAACTTTTGAGATGCGGGGAAAGACAGTGTATAGAATCTCTCACCTGTCTAACCACTATTTCAGAGTCGCCAAATACAACCAGATTTTGAATGTTCATGTCCAGAGCTTTTCTGAGACCTTGTAGTAAAGCCTCATATTTTGCAGTGTTGTTAGTACATTCAAATTCTAGTCTACAAGCCATTAATTTCTTATTACCTGTCGGATCGATAATGATACAGCCTGCACCAGCTCCTTCTTTAGACTTGGAACCATCGAAATATAGGGACCAAATTTGATTTCCATCAAGATCATGGGACTATTGCATAGAAGTTGTTGGTTGCATGTATGCTATGATCTCGGATTGTTTTTCTGTATTTTTGATAGGTGAAACTTCAGCCATGAAATTTCTGAAGTAGGTGTCCATCCCTTAGACTTCAGGTGAATCAGCAGGAGGTGTGTATGGTTCATTAGGGTCATTCAAATCTGTGACTGTGAACTTGAGGTAACGCTCACGATTCACTCTGATCTTGTTGGGCTTACCGTTCTCCGGAAGCCATAAGTGATACCAGTCCATCGCGAAGTAACCATGTAGCTACTCCGACCAGTCCCTGCTCAAAACATGCCATACACTTATGGAATATCCACCACAATTATATCAATAACTTGATGAAATTTTGGGTTAGACGATAATCTAATCAATACATTTTTTAGTTCGCCTATAACTTTTACATCTGTTCGATCAAGTTGTATGATTTTCAAATAAGATGGTTCCACTTCAGCGTTAATCTTTTGGCAGACTGACCAAGGCATCACATTTGATGATGCCCCTGAGTCAACCATACAATTATGCACATTTCTGTTGAAGATTTTGAAAGTTAAAAGAAAAGGAGGTACATTCTTGCGAGTACTTAGAGTAGTAGCTTGTGGTTTCTTACTCGCAGTTTCTAAGACTACTTTATCTGAATTATTCACATTATTTACATTATTTACATGGGTTGCAGGAAGGCTTCCTTTATCTTGAGAATCAGGATTATTTTTGGTGGAAGTCTTATGTGGAACTTTGCTTTGCACAACCTTGTTACCATTTGAATTACCATTCTTGCCATTTTCTGAAACATTTTGAAACATCTTCTGTAACAAAAACGGAAATTTCAACAACTCATAAATAGAAATGTTGGCCCTTAATTTTTTAAGATCTTCAACAACATCATAATCTAATTTAGGGTTGTCATTATTTTGTTTAGTTTCTACTGATTTAGATGGCTTTGGAGGAAAAGTTGTAGTGTTTTTGGCAGGAGGTTTATTTGTTGTCTTACTCCTAGTGTTGTAAGGGTGAACAGTCTCGAAGTTGGCTTGGAAGATGCTATCTGAGAAGTGTCCAAAGATGCTTGGAGAATACTCTTCTTCTTGAACTATTTCCTGCTCTACTTCCTCCTGAGGAATTTCAGGAGGCATCAAGTTATCTTGGGCTTCTAGAATTGTCTGAAGAGCACATTGCAAACTTTCTAGGTTCAAGCCTTCAGGACTTGGATTGGGCCGGTTGGTAGAAAAAGGCTTTCGGAAAGGAGGTTTGTAGGGTCCTTTACTCGAGGAAGATTCTTCAGTGGACCTTTTTAAGTCTATAACTTGATTAGATAATTTTTGAACAACTTTCGTTAAATTTTCCAAATCAAAGTTTTCAGGTTGTGTTTTGCTTTGTGGAGGTTTGGGGAGAATTTCAATCTTCTTTTTGGAAGAAGAAATAGTCTCAGTTTCGTTGCTAGATGAATCCTTCAGGCTAAGTATGTCTTTTTCAATTTGAGTAGCCTCTTTGAAGGCTTCTAATAACGTGGCCTTTTTAGAACGTTTAACCCAAATAGCTATACTTTGATGTAGAGCTTTAGTGTAGTAAGCTATCACAAGACTCTCAGCAGGCATAGAATCTGGAGGAATTTGATTTTTAAGCGTTAAGAATCTTTGATTGAAATCTTTAACTTTTTCTTTTGGGTTCATTTTTAAGCTCGAAAGATCCATGACTAAGACTTCCGGAGGTTTACCATCTCCAATTTTTTCCAAAAAGCATGACTCAAACTTTTCCCAAGACACGATTGTATGGGGCTATTGGGAAAAGTACCAAGTGGATGCGTTACCCTCAAAGGTATAAGGGAACAATCTGCAGACAACGTCTTCATGTTCAACATTACAGAGTCTGATGGCTAACATAAATTTTTTGATATGATCTTCGGCTATCTATTTTGAATCGAGATCAAACTTAGGAAGCCATTTCTCCAGGTGCTTAGGTAAAGGGTGTTGGGCTCCAGGTACAACTACAGCATCCTGGTCCAACCAGGGTCTAGCAGGGTTGTTCTGATTTTCCATTGGGGTAGTGGGTGTGGAAGGACGAGAAGGTGAATTGCCTTCGTCAGAAGAGGAATATCCTCCAGAGGAGGAAGGATATGAGGGAGGTGGTGAAGGAGGTATCCCATATCCTCCTGCAGCAGGATTTGTGATTGGATCTGAAGGATTCATAGAGAGGTTAGTGTCACCTAATTGTTCTCTGATATCAGAGAAGTCTAAAGGTTGACCCCATGGACGGTTTGGTTGCCTCAAACTAGCTAAGGCACTATGTGTTTTAATAAGAGATCGGCAGACAATCTCTTCCAAGTCACCACCTGTAGGATTAGGGGTTGCTAGCTCAACTGTGATCTGTGGATCTTCGGTTGAAGTAGTTGTTGTTTGAGGGGGAATATTATCTTGTGAATGGCTTCTAGTCACTATAGGTGAGCGATTAGGGGGGGGAGGAGTCTTGTGACCACCTCGTGCCATTAATTAAGTTCAGGCCCTCCTTCTAGCGCCATTTGTTGACGGGCGAAATTGACCGTCCGTCAACTGGGAGAGTGGAACCGGTCCAGGGTTGTCTAAATAACCCAAGCCGTTTGGAATGAACCACCCTGATGAGTTTAACGGCTCCGTTGGCCGCTCTAAGGTCTTTAGAAAACCAAAGAGAAAACTAATCTAAACTAACTAATCTAACTAAAACAAATAAAACTAACTAAAACAAACTAACTAAAACTAATATAAAAGAAACTAAACTAACTAACAATAAATAAAAAACAAACTAATACACTAATCTAATTGAAACAAACTACTATATAAACTAAAACTAAATATAAACTGCTCTAACTATTCTATTATACAATCTACTAATTAATATTATAATAACTCAAATCAACTATCTTATTACTAGTTGCAATATTACTTATTCACAAATATACAATATACACAACTTGCAGATTTGAATAAAACCTGTAAAACTCATGTACTTTCTGCCCTAAGACAGCCAGATATGTTTTTTTGATTTTTATATTTTATGAAAAAGAAATAAAACTACTGAAATTAAACGATCTAATATATTTACTGAAATTAAACAATCTAATATAAATCTAATTAAACTTATATCTAAACTAAACTACTTAATGAAAACAGTAAAGGAAAGATTAATTGACCTGGAAGCGCTCCTAATTTGTCTTGTGTATGATAACTTCGAAGTTGATCGGAGGAAGTAAACTCACACCGGTTAGTCCAAAATATTCTCGTAAACAATAGGCTATGTTGCTCTTTGAGTTGTTTACAAGACAAACAAGACATAAAAAATCATAACAATCTTATGATTATAAATTTATGCAATAAGGGAAACCTGTTATGCAAAAAACTTATATTTGATAATTCAACTTATGAAAAAGAGAAATCTGTGATTCACAAACTGAATTAAACAATTGCTATGTTTTTTAAACACTTAGAAGAAATCAGATATGGATTACAATGATTAAATTATATCATTTGCACATGATTAAGAT
>JASDQU010818630.1:61536-75113 GCA_032191745.1 Picea mariana | reverse complement strand
ATATTTTCAGGATCTATCTTGAGCTCCCCTCCACCAATCACATACCCAAAATACACCAAAGACTATTGATAAGACTCACATTTCTTGAGGTTAGCCAACATTTGGTGCTTCTTCGGAGTCTCTAACACTTACATGAAATGTGAAATGTGCTCCTCCTAGGTAGTACTATAAACTTGTGTATCATCCAAATAGAATATAACAAATGAATCTAGATATGCGTGTAATACATCATTCATTAGTCTCATAAATGTAGTTGCTGCAATACATAAACAAAATTACATGACCAACCATTCATACAAACCTTGCCTTTCTTTGAAGGTATTCTTCCAGGTGTCTTCTTCCTTGATGCATACCTGGTGGTATCCCAACTTGAAATTTAACTTGGTGAAATATTTTGTGTGATAAAATTGATCTAATAGAGCATCGATCCTGGGTAGAGAGAGTCGAGTTTTTACTATAATATTTTTCAATGGTCTGTAGTTGATACACATTTTCCAAGTCCCATCCTTCTTTGGTAAAATTATGATAGGTGACCCACAAGGTGAGGTGCTTGGTTGAATCACACCTTGCTCCAATAGTTGTTGCAACAACTTCTTCACATCATTTTCTTCGAGAACATATTGTCTATACAACTTAATATTCGACAATGGGGAGTCTGGAAATAAGTTTATTTTGTGCTCCACTTCCCTATTGGGTGGTATCCTTTTAGGATACTAGAACAATCCTCTGTATGAATGTTGTCCCTTGACCAAGTTTTGAGGATCCTTGGTCAGGTTTGACCTATTTTTGGGACTTCGATAGGCTATCAAAGGCAAAGCGCAAGACAAAGCAGAGATCACAGGATCTAGGCCCCTTTTAGGGCCCTTTTTGGGATTCAGGATTATTTAATGGGTATGGGGATGTCGGCCCATGGGTTTACCCATGCTTAGGCCTATTTTTTAAATTATAAATAGAAAGCTGAGAGATGTAGGAAGGATTTCGATCTATGTGATCGAAAGTGCTAAGTGTTGAGTGGAGATTTCTTTTGTGCATATTGTATGAGGCTTGCAGAGCTCAGTGCAAGCGAGTGTAAGAGATTGAGAAGAGGCTTAGTGATGTAACCTAGCCCGGGGAAGGAGGATCTAGTGAGGTGCACAGATCTCCTATCCTCTGTGGAGTAGGGTTTTTGTGGCTCTGTGCATGTAATTGATTGAAGAAGCTAATAAAAAAGATGAAGAGTTGGTGGACGTAGCCCCAGGGTGGGGGTGAACCACATACATGCTATGTTTCTCTTCTTTGTGCGATGTATTGATGTGTTTATATGTTAACTTTCTTAGTGCTTTGATATAGATGAATGGTAGATAGATATGTTAATGTTATGTGCTTAATAGTATGGATGAATACTAGATCTAGCCTATGTGGATGTGCTTAGTGCTTGAATATAGTAGATCTGGTTAAATACTGCAATGGTCTATAATTAGGGTTTAACTATGCTGTAAACTAAGACTGGATATTGATGAACTATAACTGCTAAGTGCCCTGTTAAGGTGTTACAGTCATAGATATGTGTCCCTGCTAAGGTTGCAGACACTGGAGTCCTGCAACCACCCCTACCTCTACCTCGGGTGAGACTTCATCTGCTTTGCAGGTGTTGCCAAAAGGGCCGGTAGTTAGGGTTTAGTTGGTGCACTGTTATAACGTTGAACCCTGGTTCTACCCCTGTGCCAAAAAATGGTTCTGTTGTCGGGACTAAAACTATGATTGCTAGGAACTGAGGAAGTAGAAGCTCTGTGTGAAGATCTGACCTGAAACTGTGAAATCTCTGTGCATAGATCTGTTGCCCTAGTGCGCAACATTCCACTTGACCTGTGAAGCTCCATGCCAAGAAGAAGAGCCAGATCTGAAGAAAAGAGGTAATATATGAAAGATTTTTGCTCTGAGAAAGGTAAAAGTGAGAATTTTTTCTTAAAGAGGTAAATATATGCAAGCTCTGTGCTCTGATAAAGGTAAGAATAATGAAAATTTTTATATCTGGAAGATTTCTGCTCTGCTGAAAGTAAGATTAGTGGAAATTTTTGTTTCAAAAGTATGGATCTAGGTGTATTTGATAAATTTTGTCCTAGCCTGAAAACTAGGGCACAACTAGAAGAAAAGAGGTTTGATATGAGTAGATCTGATAGAAATAATGAAAGATATGTTATACCTATGCATAGAAAGAATGTTTGGACTAACAAATGGATGCAGGATCCTGGAAATAATTTTTTGCAGGGTAGCTACTATGATCCTAGTGCACAATACATGAAAGGTTGGGGATCATTTAAAAGAAAACAAAGATTAACCCTTTGTTACAGTTGCAGAAGACTGAGACATTTGGCTAAGGAATTCCCTGGTAGAAGATCTAGTTGTCTTTGCTATAGAGATATGGACCATGAAGTATTGGATTTCCCTAGAATGATTGCTAAGGTTGAAAGAATGAATATGAACCAAGAAAACCCTAAGGCAAATCCAGAAACTGAGATTATGGAAAAACCCCATAAAGAATCAGAGGAAGTATTGCTACATATGAAAGAAACCCTGAATGACCACTGACATATCAACTTATCAAAGATCTTCAAAGAAAAAGAGTGCATTGAAGCAAGAATAGGAGACTTCGACATTGACTATGTTCTGGATGAGGAAACACAGGTGAATATCATGACNAATGAAATTGGGAACTTTTAGGGGAGCCTGCTATGATTCCTTCATTGGGAGGAATAGGATTATTCAGAGCAAAACTGATAACCCTATGTGGAAGACTTACATAGATATCTATGAGTGCTCATGGAACTTCGACAAAGGAATATTTTAAGGTTGTTAAATTTACTGAGAACAAAGCTCCATTTACTATGTTACTAGGAAAACCTTGGATCGAGAAGGACCAGACTAGAAGGAAAGAAGCAGAAGTCTTAGAGCAGAAAAAACAAGAGTTGAAAGATTTCATGACTAGGAGGATCGCACAGTTGATTGAAGAACATGAGAACAAATCGAAGCTACTTAGAACCAGAGACTTGGATGTCGAAGTTGCAAGAACACAAGAAGATTTGCAGAAGACTGAAGTACCTGTCCCAGATAGAGAATAAGTATTACCCTTGAATCTTAGGAAATAATCTCAACAACGTAAAGTTACTATGCCAAAAGAAGACAATAATTAGAATGGATAGAGGACTAACGAGATGAAGCTTACCAGAAAGAAGGCTCGAAAGCTCAACAAGAATAGAGAAAATATCGAAAAGTTACAGAAGGGTCTAGAGGGAACTTCGCAGAAGGAAAATTTGCAAAACTAGGACTTTGTCGGAATATCAGAACAACGTCACATGGAAATTAGCCATAGCGAAGCAATATAGCCGTTGGGAATAGTATAACCATTAGACCAACACCCCGAACAGGTAGAAAGGCCTTTATGGTCAGAAAGATCGCCACTAGACTGTTGGGACCGCACTGTAACGGACATAACTAAATTAATGAAGGTTTCTTGTCCATTGGAAAGATCTGTTACGTTGTTGTCTACTTATTCCATCAATTGTTGCACCGAGAACACTTTTTCAAATTTTATCAAAGAGAACTCATTGCTACTAGACTGTGATTAGTAAGATCGACACCAGTTCTATTATTTTTTGCACTCATTCATCCATCCAATCTAAGCGTGTATGTCAAACGAGCTCAGCGCTGCGGAGAAAATCATCGAAGAAGTTCTCATCGATCTCATGGTCGAGAGAGTAATTTCTGCAAGTATTCAAGTGTCCTCAACGAGAGGAGTGAAAGCCTCTTCGTCGACCGTTCACAGATACAGACCATCCTGAGTCATCACAAAAAAGAGAACCAAGCACAAATATGACCTAGAAAATGCTTAGTTGATATCGACCATATTGCCTGATTACATCCTGCCTCTGGCTGGCGTGGTGAATCGAGATAGTGTGCCAAGATATTTTGAGTACACCATGGTTACTTTGTACCTCCCGAAGGGGATACACGCAGTAAGAGCACAATAGGACAATATCACAGTGTTGAGGTTCAACAACTTCAACCTCGGAGATCGCAAGAACCATAGCATGCTC
Source organism: Picea mariana (assembly GCA_032191745.1). Taxonomy (NCBI): domain Eukaryota; kingdom Viridiplantae; phylum Streptophyta; class Pinopsida; order Pinales; family Pinaceae; genus Picea; species Picea mariana. The sequence goes on along the minus strand of JASDQU010818630.1, from coordinate 71,040 downwards.
ACCCCATACAAATACTTGACCAAGACGAAGGGGAAGAATTCAAAGATAATCCCCAGCCATGGACGATGAACCTCACACAGTCCACCTTTTTGAATGTAATGAAAATTCCACACTTCAGAAGGCACCAGAAAGTTAACGTTGCCATGTTGCCAAGCTACTACTTTCATGTTGCCATGGCGGCTACTTATGGCTCGACCGTCATATCATAGATGATCCGATGCTGATCCATAGGATCATAGGATTGAGTATGCAAGGACATGATCTACAGGACTTCCATCCAGGAAAAGCCATAGATCGCGCATTAGCACATAAGATCAAGGATACAAACGGAGATGTTGAGAAGGGGATGCGAGGATACAAGGTAACTTCCATCCAAAATGGCGTAGTGTGCCTAACATGCTAATTAATTGCAGGAAAGATAGTAAGGAAGAACTGACCCACACAGATCATAGGCTTTGTCATTGACCTCGCAGGGAAGTGCGTGGAAGGTCTACAAATGCACTGGGCAAAGTACCTAGTTAATCAGCTTGAACTAGACTACCGCAAAGCACAGGATCAGGGCTATGAATTCCATTTTAGGTGGCTCATGTTCCTCATTGTGTTTGTTGCTTAGGAAATGCCGGAAGGTGTGACCTTCCCATATATTGAGCCATTCAAGCCCTTGCTGCGAAGTTCACCACTTTCTGGTACTGGAGCGATATGAGAAAACAGTGGCACTCGAACATTGTTTTTCACACATATTACCTCTAGCTGAAGAGAGCCATCGAACATGAACCTCGCATGACTCCGAGCACCCTACAAAAGTTCCAACCCCTAATGAAGTTCCGCGTAGATCAACACTTCATCTACATTACAGCATGAGCAGACGAGCATAAGGAGGAGCTTCATTTGTACTACAAGTTCATGGAAGAGGACCTTGGGGAGATCACTAAGGACTAGTCAGCAGAACTCCTTATCCCCACTGACCCTGCAGAGATGTCTGACCCTGATAGCCCAGAGACCAGGCACAAAGAACATGATAAACATGGACCCAGTAGAAGGAAGAAGACCAAAGAGGTCCAAGACTTAAGTAGCACCTCAGGCAAGACTGCTTCAGTATCACTTGACCGAGGGGGTGATGATGAAGTAGAAGAGATAAATGGAAAAGAAGCTAAATAGAAATAAGGCAAAGTAACACCACCTAGAGATGAGACCGATCCCCTGAAGAAGAGGAAGGTTTCTACCCCGAAACCTTCTTCCCGGAAGAAATCCAGAGCCACCGTGACCAAGATGCAGACTGTACTCACTACCGATGATTTTGACTTCATCATAGCAATCCTAAATGACGCCTCATAGGAAATCGTGAAGAAAAAAGAATCCAAGTAGGAGGAAATGTACAAAAGAATTGAGGTCGAACTTCGAAGGGTATAGTAGGCCCTTCAGTCCATTCGCGTAGTGTCCACTGCGCCCCTAACATCGGGAGAACTAGAGTTGGGAGATGAGCCAGCCCAACTCCGCTGACTAGCCGATGCAACCAAAGCTCACCTTCGTTGAGCACAAGAAGAAATAGAAAAAGCCACCCAAGCCTTGAAGCAAGTACAAGGAGTACTCATATAACAACATCAACTTGGAGAGCAGGAGAAGGTTTCTCTCTAGATGAAGTTTGAAAAGGAGAAAACATAGATTCAATAAGAAAAGGAACAATTGCTCGTAGAGAAACTCGAAGTGAAAGAAGTAGTCAACATAACACTTTGCTCTGTGACAGGCTTAGAGCCACAGGCAGAAGACCGAGTCATGCATCAAGTCGAGGAGCTTACATAATCTATCCAGCAGCTACATCAACGAATAGTAGACTTAGAGCTCTACATAGTGCCCAACACTCCACAGGATGTAAGGGAGAAAAGAGAAGCAACTACTCGAAGCGCAGTTGAAATAATCAAAGGCCTCGCCATGGAATGTAAGAAATTGAGTGATCACAGTGCCCAAAAGTATGAGAGACTCACTGAGAATCCAGAATTGAAGACACTGGAGTCACAACTCCAATAGGCGAAGTATCAAGCAGAAGCAATAGAGGCACAATTGAAGCCCCTGTCAGTTGTTGAAAGGATGAAGTGATCCCAAGAGCAGCGCATTGCCCAGCAGCAGGTCCACACCATTCAGATCAAAGTCATGGAAGTGACTCAGAGGCTCCAACTTGTACAGGATGAGGCTTACCAACTGTTCATAGAGATCGAAGGCCGAGGAGTAGAATTGGAGAAAGTTGTCACTACAACTGAACAACGCCTAGAGGGACCTGTCAACGAAGCAATCATACAAGAGTTCACTGAACAAGAGGTCGTGGCACAACAAAATGTTGAAGCATCTCGAGCCAAGCTCGAGGCATTTGAAACTGAGCTACCCAGATCAAAGTGACTCGGGATGAGTCACAGGTGAGTGTTGGGGGCCTATTGGCCCTTGACCAATTTTTGAGGATCCTTGGTCAGGTTTGACCTATTTTTGGGACTTCGACAGGCTGTCAAAGGTGGAGCACAAGATGAAGCAGAGATCATGGAATATTGGCCCCTTTTAGGGCCCTTTTTGGGATTCGAGATTATGTAATGGGTATGCGGATGTTGGCCCATGGGTTTACCCATGCTTAGGCCTATTTTGTAAAGTATAAATAGAAGGCTAAGAGATGTAGGAAGTAGTTCGATCTATGTGATCGAAAGTGCTAAGTGCTGAATAGAGATTGCTTTTGTGCATACTATATGAGGCTTACAGAGCTCAGTGAAAGTGAGTGTAAGATATTGAGAAGAGGCTTAGGGATGTAACCTAGCCCGGGGAAGGAGGATCTAGTGAGGTGCACAGATCTCCTGTCCTCTGCGGAGTAGGGTTTTTGTGGCTCTGTGCATGTAACTGATTGAAGAAGCTAATAAAGAAGACGAAGAGTTGGTGGACATAGCCCCAGGGTGGGGGTGAACCACGTACATGCTGTGTTGCTCTGCTTTGTGCGATGTATTGATGTGTTTATATGTTAACTTTCTTAGTGCTTCGATATAGATGAATGGTAGATAAATATGTTAATGCTATGTGCTTAATAGTATGGATGAATACTATATCTGGCCTATGTTGATGTTCTTAGTGTTTGAATATAGTAGATCTGGTTAAATACTGCAATTCTCTGTAATTAGGGTTTAATTGCGCTGTAAACTAAGATTGGATATTGATTAACTATAACTGCTAAGTGCCCTGTTAAGGTGTTACAGTCATTGATCTGTGTCCCAACTAAGGTTGCAGACACTTGAGTGCTGCAACCACCCCTACCTCTATGTCGGGTGACACTTCATCTGCTTCGCAGGTGTTTTTGAAAGGGCCGGTAGTTAGGGTTTTGTTGGTGCGTTGTTATAGCGTTGAACCCTGGGTCTGCCCCTGTGCCAACAAATGGTTCCGTTTCTGAGACTGAAACTGTGATTATTGGGAACTGAGGAAGTAGTAGCTCTGTGCAAAGATCTGACCTGAAACTGTGAAATATATGTGCATAGATCTGTTTCCCTAGTGCACAACATTCCACTTGACCTGTGAAGCTCTGTGCCAAGAAGAAGGGTCAGATCTGAAGAAAAGAGGTAAGATATGAAAGCTTTGTGCTCTGAGAAAGATAAAAGTGAGAATTTTTTCTTAAAGAGGTAAAGATCTGCAAGCTCCGTGCTCTGATAAAGGTAAGAATAGTGAAAAGTTTTAGATCTKGAAGTTTTGTGCTCTGCTGAAAGTAAGATTAGTGGAAACTTTTKTTTCAAAAGTATGGATCTAGGTATATTTGATAAAAAATTCCTAGCCTGAAAACTAGGGCACAACTAGAAGAAAAGAGGTTTGATATGAGTAGATCTGATAGAAATAATGAAAGATATGTTATACCTATGCATAGAAAGAATGTTTGGACTAGCAAATGGATGCAGGATCCTAGAAAGATTTTTTTACAGGCTAGCTACTATGATCCTAGTGTGCAGTACATGAAAGGTTGGGGATCATTTAAAAGAAAACGAGGATTAACCCTTTATTACAGTTGCATAAGACCCAAACATCTGGCTAAGGAATGCCCTGTTAGAAGATCTAGTTGCATTTGTTGTAGAGCTATGGACCATGAAGTATTGGATTGCCCTAGAATGATTGCTAAGGTTGAAAGAATGAATATGAACCAAGAAAACCCTAAGGCAGATCCAAAAACTAAGATTATGGAAGAACCCCATAAAGAATCAGAGAAAGTATTGCTATAGATGAAAGAAACCCTTAATGACCACCGACATATCATCTTATCAAAGATCTTCAAAGAAAAAGAGTGCATTAAAGCAAGAATAGGAGACTTCTACATTGACTATGTTCTAGATGAGGAAACACAGGTGAACATCATGACAGAAAGAACTTGGGAACTTTTAGGGGAGCCTGCTATGATTCCTTCATTGGGAGGAATAGGATTATTCAGAGGAAAACTGATAACCCTATGTGGAATACTTACCTAGATATCTACAAGTTCTCATGGAACTTCAACAGAGGAAGATTTTGAGGTTGTTAAATTTACTGAGAACAACACTCCATTTACTATGTTACTAGGAAAACCTTGGATCGAGAAGGACCAGAATAGAAGGAAAGAAGAAGAAGTCTTAGAGCAAAAAAAGAAAGAGTTGAAAGATTTCATGACTAGGAGGATCGCACAGCTGATTGAAGAACAAGAGAACAGATCGAAGCTACTTAGGACCAAATACTTGGATGTTGAATTTGCAAGAACACAAGAATATTTGCAGAAGATAGAAGTACCTATCCTAGATAGAGAAGAAGTATTACCCTTGAATCTTAGGAAAGAATCTCAACAACATGAAGTTACTATGCCAAAAGAAGACAATAATCAGAATGGAAAGAGGAATAATGAGATGAAGCTCACCGAAAAGAAGGCTCGAAATCTCAACAAGAAGAGAGAAAACATCGAAAAGTTACAGAAGGGTCTAGAGGGAACTTTGCAGAAGGAAAATTTGCAAAACTGGGACTTCGCCGGGATATCAGAACAACGTCACATGGCACTTTGCCATAGCGAAGAATTATAACAATTGGGAATAGTATAACCATTAGACCAACACCCTTAATGGGTAGAAAGACATTTATGGTCAGAAAGATCACCACTAGACTGTTGGGATCGCGCCGTAAAAGACAGAACTGAATTAATGAAGGTCTCTTGTCTGTTGGAAAGATCTGTTACATTGTTGTCTACTTATTCTGTCAACTATTGCACCGAGCACACTTTTGCGAATTGTATCAGAGAGAACTCATTGCTACCAAACTGTGATTAGTAAGATCGACACTAGTTCTATTGTTTTGCGCACTCATTCATCCATCTGATCTAAGCGTGTATGTCAGATAAGCTCAACGTCGCAGAGAAAATCTTCGAAGAAGTTCTCATCAATCACATGGACGAGAGAGTAATGTCTGCAAGTATTCAAGTGTCCTCGACGAGAGGAGTGAAAGCCTCTCCATCAATCGCTCACAGATCTGGACCATCCCGAGTCATCACAAAAAAGAGAACCAAGCACAAAGATGACCTAGCAAATGCGAAGCTGATCCTGACCATATTTCTCGATTACATTCCGCCTCTGGCCTACTTGGTGAGTTGTGATAGTGTGCCAAGAGATTTTAAGTACACCATGGTTACTGTGTACCTCCCGAAGTTGATACTCACAGTAAGAGCACAACAGGACAAGATCGCAGTGTTGAAGTTCAACGACTTCAACCTCGGAGATCGCAAGAACCATAGCATGCTCGCCCTGTACAAATACTTGACCAAGACGAAGGGGAAGAATTTGAAGATAATCCCCTAGCTGTGGACGATGAACCTCGCACAGTCCGCCCTATTGAATGTAATGAAAATTCCACACTTCGAAAGGCATCGGGAAGTTAACGCCTGTGTCAAGCTACTACTTTCATGTTACCATGGTGGCTACTTATGGCTTGACCGTTGTATCACAGTCGATCTGATGCTAATCCATAGGATCACATGATTGAGTATGCAAGGACCTGATCCGTAGGATTTCTATCTAGAAAAATCCATAGATCGCGAGTTAGCACATAAGATCAAGGATAAAAATAGAGATGTTGAGAAGGGGACGCGAGGCTACAAGGTAGCTTCCATCCAGAATGGTGCAGTGTGCCTAGCATGGAAATTAATTGTAGGAAAGATATTAAGGAAGAATCAACCCATGCAGGTCACAGTCTTTGTCGTTGACCTCGCAGAGAAGTGTGTGGAAGGTCTACAAATGAACTGGGCAAAGTACCTAGTTAATTAGTTTGAACTGGACTACCGCAAAGCACAGGATCAGGGCTATGAATTCCATTTTAGCTGGCTCCTGATCCTCATCGCGTTTGTTTCTTGGGAAATGATGGAAGGTGCGAGCTTCCTAGATATTGATCCATTTGAGCCTCTTGCTGTGAAGTTCATCACGCTCTGGTACTCAAGCGATATGAGAAAACAGTGGCAGTCGAACACTTTTTTTCACACATATTACCTCCAACTGAAGAGCGCCATCGAAGTTGAACCTCACATGACTTTGGATACCCTACAAAGGTTCTGACCCCTGATGAAGTTCCACGCATATCAACACTTCATCTACATTATAGCGCAAGTAGATGATCATAAGGAGGAGCTTCAGTCATATTACAAGCTCATGGAAGATGACCTTGAGGAGATGACTAAGGAGTGGTCAACATACCTCCTTATCCCTGCATAGATTTTTGACCTTGATATCCCAGATACCATGCACAAAGAACATGATATACACGGACCCAACATAAGGAAGAAGACTGAAGAGGTCCAAGACTTAAGCAGCTCGTTAGGTAAGACTACTTTAGTATCACCTGACCGAGGGGGTGATGATGAAGTATAAGAGATAAATGGCAAAGAAGCTGAACAGAAACAAGGCAAAGTAACACCACCTAGAGATGAGACCGATCCCCTGAAGAAGAGGAAGGTTTCTCCCCCGAAACCTTCTTCTCTGAAGAAATCCAGAGCCACCATGACCAAGATGTAGACTGTACTCACTACTGATGATTTTACTTCATCATGGCAGCCCTAAACGACACCTTGCAGGAAATCATGGAGAAACAAGAAGCCAAGCAGGAGGAAATGTACGACAGAATTGAGGTCAAACTCCAAGGGGTACAGTAGGCCCTTCGGTCCATTCGTGCAGTGTCCATTGCATCCCTACCATTGGGATAACTAGAGTTAGGAGATGAGCCAACCCAACTCCGCCGACTAGTCGATACAACGGAAGCTCGCCTTCATCGAGCACAAGAAGAAATAGAACAAGCCACCTAGGCCTTGAAGCAAGTACAAGGAGTACTCATAGAACAACGCCAACTTGCATAGCAGGAGAATTTTTCTCTCCAGATGAAGTTTGAAAAGGATAAAGCACAGATTCAACAAGAAAAGGAAAATTTTCTCGCAGAGCAACTCGAAGTGAAAGAAGAAATCAATAGATCACTTTGTTGTATGACAAGCTTAGAGCCACAGGTAGAAGACCGATTCACGCATCAAGTAGAGCAACTCGCAGAAGCTATCTAGTAGCTACATCAATGAATAACAGACTTAGAGCTCCGCACAGTGCCCGACACTCCGCAAGATGTAAGGGAGCAAAGAGAAACAACTTCTTGAAGCACAGTTGAAAGAATCAAGGGCCTCGCCATGGAATGTAAGAAATTGAGTGATCGCAATGCCCAGACTTATGAGAGACTCAGTAAGAATCCAGCACTGAAGACACTGGAGTCATAGCTCCAAGAGGCGAAGTATCAAGTAGAAAAAATACAGACACAGTTGAATGCCCTGTCAGCTATTGAAAGGATGAAGCGATCCTAAGAGCAGTGTACTACCCAACATCAGGTCCACACCATTCAGAGCAAAGTCATGGAAGTGACTCAAAGGCTCTAACCTGTACAGGATGAGTCTTACCAATTGTTCACAGAGATCGAAGGTCGAGGAGCAGAACTAGAGCAAGTCGTCAATGTAGCTGAACAACACCTAGAGGGACCTATCAACGAAGAAATCATACAAGAGTTCGGTGAACAGAGGGATGTGGCATAAAAACAAGTCAAAGCATCTTGAGCCAAGCTCGAGGCATTTGAAACTAAGCTACCCAGATCAAAGTGAATCGGGATGAGTCACAGGTGAGTGTTGGGGTCTTGTTCGCCCTTGACCAAGTTTTGAGGATCCTTGGTCAGGTTTGACCTATTTTTGGGACTTCGACAAGATGTCGAAGGCGGAGTGCAAGCCAAAGCAGAGATCGTGGAATCTCGACCCATTTTAGGGCCTTTTTTGGGATTCGAGATTATGTAATGGGTATGGGGATGTCGTCCCATGGGTTTACCCATGCTTAGGCCTAATTTGTAAAGTATAAATAGAAGGTTGAGTGATGCAGGAAGTAGTTGGATCTATGTGATCGAAAGTGCTAAGTGCTGAGTGGAGATTTCTTTTGTGCATACTATATGAGGCTTTCAGATCTCAGTGCAAGCGAGTGTAAGAGATTGAGAAGAGGCTTAGTGTTGTAACCTAGCCCAGGGAAGGAGGATCTAGTGAGGTGCACAGATCTCCTGTCCTCTACAGAGTATGGTTTTTGTGGCTCTGTGCATGTAACTGATTGAAGAAGCTAATAAAGAAGACAAAGAGTTGGTGGACGTAACCCCAGGGTGGGGGTGAACCACATACATGCTGTGTTGCTCTGGTTTGTGAGATGTATTGATGTGTTTATATGTTAACTTGCTTAGTGCTTCGATATAGATGAATGGTAGATAGATATGTTAATGCTATGTGCTTAATAGTATGGATGAATACTATATCTGGCCTATGTGAATGTGCTTAGTGCTTGAATATAATAAATCTGGTTAAATACTGCAATGATCTATAATTAGGATTTAACTGCGCTGTAAACTAAGACTGGATATTGATGAACTATCACTGTTAAGTGCCATGTTAAGGTGTTAGAATCACAGATCTTTGTCCCAGCTAAGGTTGCAGACACTGGAGTCTTGCAACCACCCGTGCCTCTACCTCGGGTGAGACTTCATCTGCTTTGCAGGTGTTGCCGAAAGGGCCGGTAGTTAGGGTTTTGTTGGTGCATTGTTATAGCGTTGAACCCTAGGTCTACCCCTGTGCCAACAATGCCTATAGAAACTCCTCCAATTGATGTCTATTCTCTTTATTACACCCATCCAAGGATGCGTTTACTCTTATCAAATCATCCTCAACCTGATTTTCTATGAAGAAAAGTCTTTAGGCACTTACCAATGAGATCTTTGACTTGCCTTTATTCTCATTGATTATGTAGTACTTCCCATACTTGCTTAGTCGGTATTGTTTGGATCTCCACATGAAGATTGCATTCCTCATATACATGTAGGGGATTCAAAACACTACTTCACATACGTCAAGGGGTACTGCATCCAATTCCACTTCATCAATCAACAAATTTACTCTTACACTATTTCATTACCTTGATCTTTGCATCCTTGTTTACC